>PTEX01000318.1:178192-238455 GCA_003342815.1 Eudromia elegans
GCATTTTCAGCTTTTTTTAGATCTTGAAAGCAGTTCACAATCAAATCTATCTCTGCTCTTACATAAGGGAGAGGTCAGATTAGAAGCCACAGGCTGCTGACATGATGAAAAATGCAAGACAGTGATAGAACCAAATAAGATCAGTTTAAGTTCTTGAGGAAATGAATCCAGAACAACAGTGTTTCTGCCAAGTCTTTTTCAAAGGATGAGAAACTGCTTTGCTGGAAGTGCTGAAAAAGAAATCACTTTGGTTACTTTACAACTTTTCTTTCTATGGCAGACATAAGCCATATTAATACACTGATAAGATTCTTGGATCTTGGATCACTCAGTGACACATAATTATGTTTGAGACTAAGAAAGTGTCTGAAATATGCTGATTTTCTTTAGGATATTTAGAACACTTTTTTCCCTAGCTTGCTCTGCTTACTCACACTATTYGCAAAGGACAAATATTTAGCAGTATTAAATATATTTCCACAAACAACAAAAATGGAAAAGAATGCAAAAGCTATGCTCAAAACTGTTTTCCATAAGTTCAAGTATCACAAGGCAGTAAAAAGTAGTTCAAACACTACCTGACAGTATAAGCAGGGACAGACAGCAGAGCTGGACAYGAGATTATAAAAATGGTAAGTAGCCTGCAATTTGTAACCCATAAATAGTGCTGGCTGTGTGCTCCATCTATGCTTTGATAAAACAGAATTCCAAATGAATACAAGTTCCATTCTAAATGCAGATAGCTTTTAAGAGAAACTAAACTCTAATTGTAAAACTCAATAACAATTGTATTAACGTAATACAAGAAGTGGTGTGGTATGCAATAGATCCAATAGTTTTTAGTTCTTCAGCTTGAAGACCAATTGCCATTAATATGCACAAGTCTTCAGCAGGGCTTGAACTCAGATCTTCAGAACTAAAATGAATATATTATTACATCATTACCTCAATCAGTAATTACTTCATGCAAATAAGCACTCATGCACTAATGAAAAAAAGGTCATATTTTCATCTGAAAATTCTCTATTAATAAGTGTGAGTATGATCCTTAAGATTACTGTAATGGAAGATATTTACAGAAAAATAAGTTTAAATGGTAGCTAAGGGCATATATAGATCCACTTTACTCTTTCTACTGAACTGATCTTTCTATATTTACATGGAAATTTATTATATGAAAATGCAAAAGATCATTTCTCTAAGATTAAAATTGAACATAGTTCTGCATAATTTAATCTTGAATCATCCATATTTATTTGAAAAAAATAGAATCAGATCTAATGTTAAAACATAATGTTTAAAATTGTTTTCTTTTTTTTTAAAATTTACTTAATACTAGAATAGAAGCATTTATTCTGCATACTGAAATAAATTCACTCAGAAATACAATGCGATGATACTAAGAAAAAAGAAGTATGGTATGCACAACCATACAGAACACAAGAACATATATATATATATATATACACACACATACTTCATGAAAAGCATTTGAAATTGTTTTTAAAATTCTGCTTTAGTGGGAAAAAATGTTATAAGAAAAGCAAATAAACCATATCTCTTACTGAAGATTAAAAAGAAAAAATCCTATAAGACAAATGTATTACTAAGCAGAATACGTACACCATCCTTAGTATAATCCTACTTATCTGTGAAATTAATTTTCATTTTCATATCTTCTAAGCTTTTATTGTAGCTCAAAGATAGAGATCTTAATTTTGAAATAAATACCTCAAAATTCGTCTTAGATAAATTGCAAGTGTCAATATATTTAAAAGGGTGGGAAAATAGCTTTTTATTATGTGAGTTTGCAGTCATAATAGAAAAATAGTATTGCCTTGGGGGGGAAAAAAATAGTTCTTCAGACTTCACAAAGAAAGAAAAAGAAATAAATAAATGGAGAAGAAGGAGGGAGTAATTCCATGGAATTTTATATGGACAGTTGCAATATTGTAAAATTAAATTGATCATCCATTTTAATATCTTTCTGGTTTCAACTTTATTATTCAAAGGACAAAACCTTGAACTTTACCTCTCTATCGTAACAGTAGCATCTGGAATTACAGGAAACTATCTCCTGCTTTGTGACAGGCATCTAACCTTTTGTAAGCCTAATACTTGTAATCCAATTTAGGCAGGAATGAAAGATCACTTTACAACTATCAGTTTTTCTGTATCATATGTTTATTATGCAGTGATAGCAGAAATTTCACCTCACCCTCTGAATGTATCACTGAATGAGGAAACARAAGTGTCCTATGATAAGAAAGCCATTGAGTATCCATGACAGCATTTTAGAATAAACATCCATTTCCTCAATCTTCATTTAGACACCTCTATATTTTGTAAAGCAGCAATGAATATATGAACTGAAGAACTAAAAGGTCATTKAATAGGAAAGGAGGGAAAGGAACTATTCAATAATATATTCAATAAAGTGKTTTTTGTTGTTGACATTTTCTTTTTTTTTTCTCTTATATGACCCAATCTGTCTGAAACAGAGGGTTTTGAATGTATTTAATTTGTTTATTTGTATTTAATTCAACATAGTGATTAATTAAAATTAATAGSTGAAGCTAATTGCTTCTTGCTGCAAACAAAGTAAGAATGTAATTTATCAAAAGTTCATATGTTTCCCTGACAATAGTAAATATCCTAATGGGGACAGAAGGACTCCTGCTAGTTTTATACTGGAAACTTATTACTAGCTAGTCCAAAATAAGCAGCATAGATGACTCTCGTTTATCAAATCAAATACCCTTATAGGTCAGTGATGATTTTCCATGTTTAATGTTTAATGTTTATATCCAACATCAAGACTAACATTAACAATAGTATTGAGATGTCATAGTGTATTTTGTGGCCTAAGGCATCATGGTAATTAAAWCACTTGAAGCTGAGAAATAAGCTCTGCAATCCTAAATACTAAATCCTAAATACTTTAAAGTACTCCCTTTGTATCAAAGAACAGGTTGAGATTTGCTCACTGTTCATATATACTTATACATAGTAAAGTAATCTGACCCTGGTGCTCTACAACATGGCTGATATAAGCAAAAGTGGACTAGCCAGCGGCTGGAAGCTGTAATCAGACAAAATCAACCTTGAAATAAGGTGTATTTTCCTAGCTGTGAAGGTAATTAAGCACTGGAATAGCTTACCATAGGAGGCAATGGACTAACCTATGGGAGGCAATAGACTAACTGAGCCTCAAGTTTTTGAAATGTGATTATCTGTCTTTTTAAAGTATAATTATTTAATCAAGTCTTTTGGACAAAAGTTACATTGCACAAGTGTTTGAAAAGGAAACACCTGACTTTTTCAAGAAGGTGCTCTCTGGCACTGAAATTCGAAAAGTCTTTCTTCTTTTTTTTGAGCATATGTCACGGAACGAGTGATGGGGGAGTGAGTGATACAGTGCACTTCACTGGGCTAAAAGAAACAGCAATAGGGTTTATTGATATGGACAGTGGTTTCTCGAGATTCTATGGCAAGTTCACTTATTACTCTCTACCGCATGGAAGATCAAGATAATACATGGAATTATCTTGGATGCCCTCCCGTTGGTTCACGAGGTTCAGACTGGACCCCCTTGCTTTCTAAACTCCTTCTGAGAGGAGTCTARGTGCGGCTGGATCCAATCCTAGTCCCAGACCTGGTCAATGGTTTATGGCTAAGGGATTTTTGTGCACATTTACAAAATAGACATAACATGTTCAGAACGACGGTGTGCTATAGTTCACTTACCACGGGTCTGTTGCGGTAAGGGGGAAGGGATCCCCTTGTGGGAAGGGATCCCCYGTGTGGGAAGGGATCTCGCAACCTCAAGGAGTATCCTTGAGAGGCACCCCTGCTCTAGGGGAGATCCTGGTGTGCAGCCTGCTGCCATGCAAGGAGAGCTCAATGGGCTCTCAGGATGTCCCCGAATTTATGGGATAAGATGATTGACAGTCATTCACTGGTATGCACTGTAAGCCTTATCTCCATATTAGTGCACAGCCGTCAGGACCGTTATTGATGAATGGGAGTCAGGCAGGTAACCGCCGGGATCAGATACTCCCTAAGACCACTGGCTACCTGCTCTCTGATCACTGGCTACTAGCTCCATTAGCTGCTACTCAGGCTGATTGGTAGATAGCGTTTGGTTTGTTCTTTTGTTTGTTTTCTTGTAATCCAAAGGGATTTGGAGAAAAATGGTCATCTATTTTAGTGGGGAAGTATGTTTAGTTTGTAGAATGATGTAAGGTCCCTTCCAACCTTAACCATTCTGTATGTGTATTTGTGTGTGTGATAAGCAACTATAGAATAACTGGGGCATTTCTTACAGAATCAAAATTTCTTATCTTTGTGTCTCAGTCACTGAAAGCAAGACAAAAGCATCTTGGTGTCTTAGGATTCCTCCCTGTGACACAATGACACAATGTGACACAATCACTATCCTTACAACTGAAAGACTGATCTAAATATAATTCTGGGCTTATTTGGCTATTTGGCTGAAAACTGAACCAGYAGCATAGAAGTGATCATACTAGACTTTTGTTGGTGTTGTTAATTCTAGTAGATCTGAGAAAAGATGTGGATAAGAGTATTCTTTTTAATTTTTTTTTAGCAAAACTCTTAAAAAATATGTGTAATTTAATTCTAACTGTCAATTATGAAAGTTATGCTGAAGTAAAACACGATTTTAAATAACAAACGAGAAAGGAACAGAAAAAAAAAACAGAAAAAAGAACATAGAGATTTAGGGAATTGGCAGAAATATTGAATAAAATTTCAATAATGTTTGTGAACACATCATGGAATATCTCAAAAGGGTACAATTTTAATGAATATTCAACATATATTAYGACCCTTTACTCCTTTTAAGGATTAATGAAGCCAATAGTCATTTAGTCAAAATTAGATATGCTTACAGGAATTCACTTTCTGCTGCCTAAAAAAAAAGGAAAAACAAAACTCTGATCCAAAGATATCAGGCTCAAAAGGAAGCTGGACAGACTGAACTTCCAGGTTTTTCTATAAATCATTTATGGAATACAACCACATTTGAAAGTCAAAATTATTTTTGAAACAGGCAAATGCAAAGAAATCATCTTGGTTTACATATATATGTGTGTGTGTATATATATATATATGTGTGTGTGTATATATATATATATGCTCAGCCATAAACTTGACCACAAATATCTACAGTTATCAAACAATTTTTTTATCATTGTCAAAAGATTATTTATTTATGTATTTATTTATACTATGTATTTATTTATACTATATGTAAGCTCCTCAAAGAAAACTCACCAAACAACAGGCACAGTTTTTAAATGCTATATCATCTGCTATAGTACAAAGAAGAAATACTTTTTAACTTATTATCTGGCTTTCCAGAAAGCATTTCTTCTTGATTAGTTTGACAAAGGTKACTCTCATTTTTGTCTGTTTTTCAAAACATTCTGATGAATTCAGAGCACAAGAAGCATCATGCAACATGCCATGGGGCATATTTTTCAAGGTATGGAAAGTATGAAAAACTAATAGCATAAAATTTACTCTAGTCTTTCTGTAAGAATTTTATTTTTTAACAATGTAATATTTAATGCATGGTGTATTTCCAGACAGCAAAGGGTTTAGTTTAAACTGAAACAAGTGTCAGCACAAAAATGAATGCTACAAATAAACATACACATCAATGAATATTCTCARAAATGTTTAGTACATTTTGATTCATTGCATTACTTTTGTCTTCTTTGCCTTCAAATACTTGTAAAACTGAACTATGCCAGAACAAAAATTCATAGAAAGTCACAAAAATTCACAAATGAGAGTACGTCAGGTAGAATGGAAGAAAAAAAGATATAGCATAGCTCAGTGAGGAAATGCTAACACCATGTCTGAGGTTAATCAGATCAAATTCTTTCAAATACAAATATCCCAGGAGCTTTAACCTCCATGCCTTTGTGTCCTGCACTCATAACTCACCAGAGATGCACCCCATGTGCTGTRGCAGCTCCACATCTGTCTGGGCTGTCCAACTGCCTCCAGGACAGCAGGAYGCTCTTTTTGACAAACACTTGAGGCTACAGTAGCTTCTGCTTCTTCACAGAATCCTAAGGGTTGGAAGGGACCTCTAGAGATCATCTAGTCCAACCTCCCTGGTCAAGCAGGGACACCTAGAGTATGTGGCACAGGGTGGCATCCAGGTGGGTTTGGAAGATCTCCGAAGAAGGAGACTCCACAACTTCTCTGGGCAGCCTGTTCTAAGGCTGCCACCCTCACAGGAAAGAACATCTTTCTCACACAGACATGGAACTGCCTGTGTTTCAGTTTGAAACCATTACCCGTTGTCCTATCACTGGCCACTACTGAGAAGACTTTAGCCTCCTCCTCCCTACAATCATACCTCAGGTACTTGTACATATTGATTAGATCCCCTCTCAGTCTTCTCTTCTCCAGGTTAAACAGGACCAGCTTGTTTTACCTCTCCTYATATGGTCAGTGCTCCAGTCCCTTAATCATCTTTCTTGCTCAYTGCTGGACCTTCTTGAGGATCTTCACGTCCCTCCTGTACTGGGGAGCCCAGAACTGCACACAGCACTCCAGATGTGGCCTCACCAGACCTGAGGAGAGGGGTAAGATCCCCTCCCTCCACCTTCTGGCAACGCTCCTCCTGATGCAGCCAGGATCCCATTTGCCATYTTGGCCACAAGGGCACATTGCTGCCTCGTGCTTAACTTGTTGTCAACCAGGACTCCCAAATCCATCTCCAGGGAGCTGCTCTCCAGCAGCTGTCCTGGTACCTGGGGTTATTCCTACCCAGGTGCAGGAGCCTGCACTTGTCCTTGTTGAATCTCATGAGGTTCCTCTCTGCCCAACTMTTCAACCTGTCCAAGTCCCTCTGGATGGCAGCACAACCCTCTGGGGTGTTGGCCACTCACCCAGTTTGGTGTCATCCACAAACTTCAACACATTTTGTGCTTGGTYCCTGGGCTCCTTTTACCAATTCCATCTCAGAGTTTGAGTCTGTTCAGATGACAGTTTTTGTCTGTTCCTCAGTTAGTCCTGCTTTAAATTTGCTAATGAATTATACACATTTTGAAACAGTCAAACAAAAATAGCAAACAAAAACAATCTACATATAGCTAAATAGCTAATAAAAATAAATAAATAAATAGCTAATAGCTAAATTAACTAATCACAAATATAAGAACACAGAGATGCCTCCAGTTACTTACTCTCACATTTGCCTACATTAACATTTACTCTGGTCCCTCCAGGTGCTGGCTTGGAGCCCTGTGGCCCATGGTTCCTGCTCCAGATGCTGGCACTCAGCCTCTCAGCTGCTCCTTGTGACCTGTGGTCCAGCTGCCATTGCTAGTTCTAGATTTCACTCATTCCTGTCATTTTGGTTGCTGTCATCTAGGTCTTGCTGCACTCACATGTGCAACAAAGAGTGAAATTATAGAGAAAATAGTTAAGAAACAACTTAATAAGCTGAAGATTTTGATGAACATGCACAATGCTTGGTCAGACAAGCATACTGACTGCTCGCACAGAGCTTGCCTCCCTATTCTCCTTCACTTCCTGACCTTTCTTAGTTCTAGACATCATCTCAAAACCTTTTCCTTACTTTGACACTTTCTACAACCATTCTTTAATAAATTTTGCACTGCCTCACTTCACCTCCTTCAAAAATCCATAATACTCAGGTTAATTTTGTTTTCCCCTTCTTATGAATGACAAAATCAGGTTAATTCTCTTCAAAACTACCTGTTCCCAAATTTTCCATCAATTGTGGCTAAAAGTTTTCCTGTTGGTTACTGTTTCCATGACTCATAGGTTTGTGTTCCTGTTTCAGCTAATTGCTTTTTGTTACTTATTATTCCCTTTGAACCAAAAAGGCCCTTTATCCAACCACCTTAAYGAAGCAGATGATCTCACATTTGATGTACCCTCAAAGAGACTTTTCAATATATGAGACCATCATTGTCAAAAGAATTGAGGGTAGCCACCAAAACTGCTAATCAATCAGAACACAGTGATTCCATTTTATACCCATCTGTTCAATAACACAACATGCAAAGCCCAAAAGATTGGACAAGAAATATGACAAAGCAGATGGCCAGCAGTGGGGATAATGTTCGAAAGGTCTAATGGGCTTGGGGAGTATACAGAATCCCCTTCCATGCTTAATATAAGAAGAAAAAAAAAAGATAAATAACAAATGAAAATMATTTCATTCTTCCCAGATGTAAACTATTTTAACATAATTACATTTTCTCATATAGCCAAAACATGTCAAGCAAACATGAAAAACTTACAATAAATAAATCTAACAACTTTATTAAATGTCTTGCAGTTGCTTTTAAAAATATATATTTTCTGGGTAGTTAATGAAAATAGCCTAATACAGATGAATAAATAAATGTCAAATTACAATATGAGCAATCCAATATTTATATCGTAACATTGTCTGATGCCTCAGATATTATATTGTATGAATTATTATTAAAAGTCAGTCTGTTAACTTCTAAAAAAATCTACAGCTATAATCATAGAATAGWATAGAATGGCTAGGGAAGGGACCTGTAGAGGTCATCTAGTCCAACCCCCCTGCACACGCAGGGTCCCCTAGAGCACATGGCACAGGGTGATGCCCAGGCGGGTTTGCAGATCTCCAGAGGAGACTCCACCACCTCTCTGGGCAGCCTGTTCCAGTGCTCTGTCACCCTCACTGTCAAGAAATTCTTCCTCAAGTTCCTGTGGAACTTTTGGTGCCTCAATTTGTGGCCGTTTCCTCTAGTTCTATCACTGGCCACCATTGAGAAGAGGCCAGCCCCCTCCTCCTCACTCCCTTTCTTGAAATATTTATATACATTAATCAGGTCGCCTCTCAGTCTTCTCTTCTCCAGGCTGAASAGGCCCAGCTCTCTCAGCCTTTSCTCATAGGGCAGATGTTCCMGRCCCCTAATCAYCTTTGTGGCCCTGCRCTGGACTCTCTCYAGCAGCTCCACVTCCCTCCTGCACTGGGGAGCCCAGAACWGCACACAGTACTCGAGGTGCGGCCTCACCAGGGCTGAGTAGAGGGGCAGAAACACCTCCCTCAACCTGCTGGAGACGCTCTTCTTAATGCACCCCAGGATCCCATTGGCCTTGTTGGCCACGAAGGCACACTGCTGCCTCATGGTCAACTTGTCGTCCACCAT
The DNA here is from genome assembly GCA_003342815.1 of Eudromia elegans. Classification (NCBI taxonomy): domain Eukaryota; kingdom Metazoa; phylum Chordata; class Aves; order Tinamiformes; family Tinamidae; genus Eudromia; species Eudromia elegans. The sequence goes on from PTEX01000318.1 coordinate 187,393, forward strand.
GACGACCAGGTCCCTCTCTGCGGGGCTGCTCTCCAGGAGGTCAGTCCCCAGCCTGTAGGCATGTCTAGGGTTATTCCTCCCCAGGTGCAGGACCCTACACTTGCCCTTGTTGAACTTCATGAGGTTACTCACCGCCCAGTTGTCCATTCTGTCCAGGTCCCTCTAGATGGCAGCACAGCCCTCAGCAATATCAGCTATTCCTCCCAGTTTGGTATCATCAGCAAACTTACTGAGGGAGCACTCCATCCCTTCATCTAGGTCGTTAATGAATAAATTGAACAGGACCGGACCAAGGACTGACCCCTGGGGGACACCACTATCCACAGGCCTCCAGCTGGACTCAGCACCACTGATTACTACTCTCTGGGCCATGTCATTTAGCCAGTTCCTAGTCCACCTCACTGTCCACTCATCTAACCCACTCTTCTGGAGCTTGCCCAGGAGGATGCTGTGGGGGACGGTGTCAAAAGCYTTRCTGAAGTCCAGATAGATSACATTCACCGCTCTGCCCTCATCTATCCATCTAGTCACCCCATCGTAGAAGGCTATCAGGTTAGTCAAGCATGATCTCCCCTTGGTGAACCCTTTTTTGATTTTGATATAATAATTCAACTTTGTTATAACATCACATAATAATTTACAATGAAAATGTATAGACCTTTAAAAAGTTTTAATAGAAAAAAAAATTACAGAAATTATTTTAATTAAAACCAAAATGTTGAACTTACACAGTCTTTTCTGTTGAACTGTTTAMATTTAATAACAGATGATGGAATAAATAAAAAGAAATTACTAGCCCCATTTTGACAATGCCAGACACTGGAAGCCATTAAGCAAGCATCCATGAACACGTCTTWTGTTCCATAAGATAGACTTGTCAGGGACAGGGTCTATGTACATACCAAGCTAAATAATTAGATCTAAATTCAGATTCAAAGACCAACTGTCCTCTCAAAAATAGTTTTGAGGAGAGCAAGTGAATCTGTCATTACTTTAATGTCTTCAAGCTTTGCACATAGCTTCAGGAAAGGAGTTCACACTGCCGAGAAAAATAGACAATACAATACATTACAAAATATGCTGTCTACAATAGACAGCATCATTCCTTTTCCTCCTTGCTTTAAATTTTCTTCCTGCCTTGAATTTCACATTTGTGTAAAATGGATTTCAAAGAMGAGAAAAAAAAAATCCTAGATACCAAAATTATTTTCCTCTATAAACACAACTAGGGATATAGGAAGTAATGTGTATTTTCTACATAATTTTCTGATGCTTTAGTTGCACAGACAAATATAGAAAAGGAAGTTAGTTCCAGTTCAGTAGTTTGAATCCACAATGCCCAGAAGAACAGGGGGAAGAATCTACCTGTTAGCTCCGGATGCACACCTTTCACACCTCTGAGCACCTGCTGAAGCTCAATGACTTACAGCCACAAAAGCTAAAATCTATGAGTTCAAAAAAGCAAAATACAGAATCTAAGAAGGAAAACAAACAAACAAACAAAAAGGTGAAAAGAGCTTGAAAGGGCTCATTTAGCTCATCAACTGAAAAAGGGAAAAGGTAAAGGAAAGTAATAAATGAAAAGGACCCATGTTTCACAGCTTAGTATGATGAATAAAGTTTGCCTGAATGAACTCTTTCCTACTATGTTTTTTAGAATAATTTTGGGTAGTATAAACCAATAATTTACACCCTCTTAAAATTTCAAAGAAGCTATCATAATACTRTATTTATGCATAGAAGTGATGGAAACATATATGAGCATTTTAAGAGTTAACAGTTTACCAGYATGTGAAAGGTGCAGTAATTCAGTAAGATTTTTCTTTCATATACATATAAACAGTATTTGCTGTCTTTCTCACTCTTTTTGTACTTTGATGATGCTTCATWTAAATGTCTCCACCTTCCCTATAACTTTACAAATCACACATTAGTGTTAGAATTTATCATCCTCAAAACATTTTAAACAGAATACTTTCCCTATGACCTATGGTCATAAGGCAGACTTTTTGTCTGCTTTTTTTTCTTTTTTTTTCTTTTTTTTTTATATATATATATCTCCTTGAAATTTCATCTACACTTTTCTCATAAATGAAGAAAATCTTTTGGAAACTTTTTTATGTAATCATATTCTAGACTATTTTTTGACCTATTTAAGACTGAGTAGAWCTTTATTCTATTCTACTGTAGAATTTACTGTAGAATGAGTAGAATTTTCATTGCTATAAGGGTGCTTTTGAGGAATCTCTAAGATGTGTATAAACACAGACTGAAATTTAAGTTTTCAACATGCTGCTGTTCCATATTAAGAATCATCACAAGGATTTTATTAAGAAAAAAAAAAAAAGAGGAAAGACTGTCATAGATATACCCATAAGTAGAATTTCAAGACTAATAGCATTTTTGTGAGATGGAAATAATATTTCATACAGAAAAATAACAAAAAAAAAGACATATCAAAGAGCCTGAGTAAAGAAAAAAATGCAGATGAATACTATTTTTGCGGAAAACAAATAAAAAAACACACCCTAAGAATCAGACTGAATGATTTGCTTTCTACGAATTAGAATGAGGAGARGTCTGAGCAAAGTCTCTCRGAAGGGACTGATCTACCAGAGGTCTTATCGTACTATGTGGCTTATCAGCTGCATGGTACAACCAGGTTGCCACCTCTGCAAGGAGGGCAACAGAGTTTGGCCACGGTGTCTTCACTCTGCTCCACCCTCCATTCACTCATCAGGTGCAGGGCACCATCCGATTACCAYCTCCGCAGGGAAGACAACAAAGAATGGCCATGGTGTATCCTCTCTGCTTCACTCTTCTTTTATTCCTCTTAGTGTGCATTAGGAGGGCAGATTGTGTTGCCAAGGGAATTGTGGAGAAGTAGATTCTGTACATACCAACCATCCTGGAAGTCATAAGTGTCTCTCACCTCAAGCAAGCCTGTGTATTGCCATAACTTCTGTTCTGTCTTATTTTCTCTCAAATTTCCTCGTTCTCCAGCAATCCTCCCACAATATATTATTTATCCACTAAATTCTAGATGTGTTCACATTATTATGTGAAGGAAACAATGAAGAGAACATTAACCCAAACTTCACTGAGCAATATAGTTGCCKTGATTACTCCTTAAATGTTTCCACAATCTAGCAATAACTGTCTTCCATGTGCCTAAAGATGTATCTACTGAAATTATAATACAGGAAATATGCACAGTAGGGATTCACAACCTGTTGTACTWTGTTGTCATACTATGGCTAGGAGCACAAAGGTTATTAAACTAAGTAGTAGAAAAAACATATTCACCAAAAATTCCTAAATTTCCACATCGTGAAATCTATCATTCTGGGAAGGAACTCTTTGAACTGTGGAGGAAATAGCTGTGGCATGCCCAAATTTTGTTGGAAGCAAAGTARTATTCACTCATGCTGTTGTATTATGAAGCACAGAACTACAGAATCACAGAAAGGTTAAGGTCAGAAGGGACCTCTATAGATCATCTAGTCCAACCTGTCTAGAACACATGGCACAAGGTGGTATCCAGGTGGGTCTGGAAGATCTCCAAAGAAGGAGAGTCTACCACCTCTCTGGGCAGCCTATTGCAGGGCTCGGTCACCCTCACAGGAAAGAAGTTCTTCCTCACATGGACATGGAACTTACAGTGTTTCAGTTTGAAACCATTACCCSTTGTCCTATCACTGGCCACTACCGAGAAGAGTTTAGCCTCCTCCTCCCTACAATCATACGTCAGGTATTTGTACATATTGATTAGATCTCCTCTCAGCCTTCTCTTCTCCAGGCTAAACAGGCCCAGCTTGTTTAATCTTTCTTCTTATGATAGATGTTCCAGTCCTTTAATCATCTTTSTTTGTTGCTCGTCACTGGACTCTCTTTAGGAGCTCCACATCCCTCTTGCATTGGGGAGCCCAGAACTGCACCCAATACTCCAGGTGTATACTCCAGGAGAGGGGCAGGATCCCGTCCYTCCACCTGCTGGCAATGCTGCTCCTGATGCAGGCCAGGATCCCATTGGACACATCTARATGAGCCTAGTGGGTCTATATCAGACAAAGTCATTTCCACAAAACATCACAAGTCTSGATTAATAGCCAATGTACTAACCCAGAAAATTCAAAATGAGTGTAGARCAATGATATTTTTTTAAAACAAGTCTAGTATAGAAACCATCATACATAGTGCAAACAAGAAAATGCTTCCAGCAAATCTCTATTGACAGTTCTCATTTTCTGTTGGCAAACTCTGCATACACACACTCCAAAAGCATTCTTCCTTTATTCCTGCTCTCAATCCTAACTCTAATCCTAACACTAACCCTTGATTTTTTGTTTCATTTTGTTTTGKTTTGSTTTTTTTGTGTTTTTCCAGGCCAATGCAGGGATGGGAATAACCTACCTGAATCTGACTAGAAACTTCCACTGTAGCTCTAGTGGCAGCACTCCTTCCTTTTGCAGATCCTGAACAAGCCCACTCCAAAGGCATCATTCCTCTATCATCTTATATCAAACCTAACCCTAACCCTAAATATTTTCTGATCAACTTTGGTAAGGAAATCACCGTACATGTTGCAAACAGTCATGTTTGCACTCCTACTAGGTACGGCCCACGGAGACCACCAGAGGTAGTCCCGATAAATGCCTTGTTCCAGCAAAGCTCTCTTGGCAGCACTCACCTTCCCTTGGCAGTCCAGATCCACACTCACTCAAAAGGCTTTGATCCCTTTTACTCTTCTCTCAATTGTAGCACAACTCTAATCCTCAACTTCTTTTGCAGGCCAAAAAAGGATGGAGAAAAGAATGGAGACCGCTATATATGGAGCCAATGAGAAACTCCTCCTAGCATAGCTCTGTTGTCAGGAGTCACCTTCCTTTTGCAGCCCTTGCACATACCTGCTTYAACAGTCCCACTTCCCCTTTCTTCTCTTAAATCTAACCCTAACCTTAGCCTTTATTTGTCATGGACCAYTTTGGTAAGTTTTATAAGATACTTCTAGTATTTTATATACATGTGTATTTTCTTTTTCCTTGTTTCTGATTTCTATTTTTGCAGAAAGAAAATTCTACTTCAGAAATTAAATCACAATGTTGAATGAAAATTCTGYACTTTAGAGCATTGGTCCCTTTCATTCTTTTTTAACTCTTTTCCTATATGGGAGAATAAAAATGTATCATGTAAAACAAATCAAAATTAAAAACATCTGCACAAATAGATTAACTAATTTTTTTCTTCTTCATACTATATTAATTACTATTCATGAGTATTTGGACATCCAATCTCAACTATTTCTATTTGTTAATTATCTCATGAATTTAAATGAAACTAAGAAAACTTAATGTAAGAGAAAGGAGTTGAAAGGCAYGGTGGCACAGTTTACCAGTGGAGTTAAGGTAATAGAAATGGGCTAGATTTAATTAAAAAAAAAAGAGTGTCTTTTGTTTGCTAATTTTTGAGAAAAAAAAGTGTTTTCTAAAGAATATAAAGCATCTATTTCCTGTAGATGTGAAAAAAACGTGTTGTACTCTGAGAACAATGTCTTATACAAAATATCTGTGACCTACATTATGAAATTCTATCAGCTGGAGAATTATTTGGCCTTATATCTACACTAAACATGTAGTAAAATATTGACTGTATTTGATGTYGTCAGTTATTACCCTTAAAGCACAAAAAAACTAGAAAAGTCCGCTTCTTGTGTTAGTAATTGAATAYCAGCAAATACTTTGATTTCGACAGCTGCCTTTGCAGAGTAAGYTACTACCCCTTTTGTCAGAGTTTTACCCAGTCTTGTTTCAGCATGGACTGTTTCTATCAAAAATTTCTGTCTTTTTTGTTGTTCCACACTAAGAGAATCAGAGGGCCTTTCTAAGACTTTATATCCTGATCAAACAAAACTCAATAACGTTTTCCTTGAAAAATACCATAACACCTTAGCAAAAAATGTGTTCAGTTGAAGTACAAAGCTGTTAAGCCAACCAATGTTTTGACAATAGATTTCTCTAAAATTTGCTAACGGGTAGAATATTCAGGTGGCTGTAACATATGCAATTCATGGGTTGTATATGTATTTTACAGAAAAAAAAATGAACAGAATGATCAATTTTTGTAATTGTTTTATTTATGATTTAAAATTCCAGAACAGAGGACAAAAAGGTGTACAATGTTTATATTGTGTATAAATCTGAAGTTTTGAATGAATATATTTAAAAAAAAAATCTTAATAATCCATTTAAGATTCTGAAAACTATTAAAGCATATATTAAGAAATCTGTTTATTTGTGTTATTTTTGGAAAGATTTCAAAAGCAAACCAATAATAATACTTAGAAATATAGTAATCCTCTAACATAGCAGTTTTGTTTTGTTTTGATTTTTTTTAACATTCTTTGAATAAAGTATGGTTATTGACAGACAACAGTATTAATGATTTCATAAATCAAATACTGTCAAGGAGTGTTCCCAGGCTCTGGCACTGATTATTTATCTAGTTAAKTTGTGAGAACAATCCCAGGCACAGCATGTCTTGGACCAGCTGGCACTCTGCACTGCCGCTCAGGCCAGAGTCCAATCCCAGCAGGGTTCTCCTGGATACATTCGTTTGGAGATCAACAGAGGTTAATACTATGGACACAAACCTTCCTATGGCAGATGGCTCTAGTGTCAGAAGATGGTCCTGGATATGTTTAATTTATTAGCACTGACATGAACAATTAAGTAGTAAAGACAACCTAAGTTTCATTCATTGAAAAGATCTTTAAAGTTGAATTTCATAGCAAAGACCCTTTGAAGTATACTAGCATTCAATTTAACGCATAGCAATTTCATTTAAGTTTAGATCTCTACCAGATGCCCTGTAAGTTATCCTCAGCTCTCACTATGGCAAATGGAAAGACACTCTCACCTAACCTATGGTAAATATCYATCTCATAACAAACTTAATTTCTTCTAGAGATGCTTATTCTTCATTGACTACAGAATGAACCTACCTCCAATTCTGATGTCTAGCTTTTAGACATCAGAACATGTCAAACCTATATATAGATTGAAAATAAATTGCAGCCTAAATYAGTTATTAGMTTTCCTGATTCAGAAGAAATATTTGTTCAGAAGAAATATTTAATTCACCTTTGTTATAATATCATGTTTCCATAGGAATGAATGTTGCTGCATTTCTTGCTAGCAGTTACTAGGAGGTKCTTCTTCATATGTGCCACAACAGTATTTAATTACTGCTACATTTCTGGAAGTTTCAGATGAGGTTGATTCTCCACAAAAATAAAAATTGTCCATTCCAACATAATATCAATATATTAATATGCTGTTCCTTTTGTTCTCTTCAGTTAGCATAGCTCCTTAATGGGTGCATGTATTAATATTTTATTATCTTTATTATCATAATAAACAATCTCCATACTTTGATTTTCACTTATAGAATAAAATTTTGAAAGAGTGGTGAAAGCAAATATAGGTCAGTGGTAAAACTGGAAATGGTTTCAAGTATTGCACACCACTCTTTCAATTTTCTGCTTAAATTCATCTGGACCAAAATACTATTATAACTTCCTTTTTTTTTTTTACAGTTCATAGATCAGCTTTTTCTATTGAGAAAAATCTCATCTTTCTATAACTGTGAAAATCTCTAAGTTACATCACCACCTTTCAAATTTATGACTATAAAGACTCCATATGAATCCAACAGGCATGCAAAMAGGCATTCTGCTGGGCATTATTGTGAATGGTAGGAGAATATATAAATTAAGTCAGACAAAGCAAATTCTACTTTTTTCACTTATGTAGTTACCCACAGATAGCAACAGAAACTGGCCTAGACTACTTGAGGCCACTCAGCATTTACTGAAGTAGAATGCATTTTCATTTCTTTGAGTCAGACTACCATTATTAAATATTTTTTTAACTGCAGTTCAGAAGAAATATTTAATAGCACCTTTGCTGCAATGTCATGTTCACATAGGACTGCATATTATTTTGTTATTGAACAGTCATGGCCTAAAGGAAATATCCTTTTTTTTTAATTATATGTTTAAATATGTTTTGATACTTTTAATTTGGMGGGGGGACTACATTAGTCCACTTCTGAGTTACTGGACACTGGAAAATAATAAACTCTTCAACATTTTTAAAGTTGTTCAGGAAGAAATACCACTAACCCATCCTACCCAGGGATCTCACGTACCCTGGGTCTATGTCCAAAAGTGTAACACAATTCTTTAGTGCTCTTAAGGATTGAAAGCAGGAGACTGAATTTGGTCTCATCTGCACAGGTAGGATCCTATCACAGTCTCAGGTATTGGACCTCTTTCAAGTTTTTCTGCATTCCTTCCTTCCCTCACCCATTTCCAACACATAAAGTTAGTTAAGAATAAATTAAGCCCTAAAATAGAAGTAGAAAATGGAAAACTTAAGATTTGGAAAGCTTAGATCACACATTTCATACAAGCGACAGACATTGTGGTTGGAAGATGTCTCAGAGAATGGAATGATAGTGGAGACCAGGAGAGTAAATGAGGGCTGAAACCCAACAGAAAAGCAGAAGTCATATCTGTAGGCAGTGCTGGAAATTCACAAGAAACTTGTGAGTATTGTCATCTAAATAGAGTATACAGAAAGACCCTTCTGCTGCCACAGAAAATTAAGCTGAATCATCAAGGGGTAATGAGTATAAATTCAAACATGGGAAATTCCATCTCCATATAAGAACAACTTCTTTGTGAGGGTGACACGCTGCCCAGAGAGGCTGTGGAGTCTCCGGCTCTGGWGATCTTCAAAATCTGCCTGGATGCCACCCTGTGCMACGTTCTCTAGGTGTTCCTGCTGGAGCAGGGCAGTTGGACTAGATGATCTCTAGAGATGCCTTCCAACCTSAACCATTCTGTGATTCTGTGWTTGTCTCCTTTAGCAGTCTGATGGTGGTGGGAGGGATTAAYTTGGAAATCAGGAATTCCATTAAATCCATTATCAGTCCATACCTCAACATACTCCATATTTGAAAACTATCATTTCAAAATAGACTATTTATTTGTTTTCACACTCTCCCAACTTTATGAATAATATTATTTTTAAAAAGCAGCAAAACTTCTGAATTTTTTATAAAAAGTATGCTGTAGAAACATTCTGTTCAGGCTCCGTGACTAGAMCTCTCAATTTTTTTTGCAGATTGGTAGACTCAAAAGCATGCACATATGTCTGCAGACAAAATTTGGAGCTTGATATTGTGTTGCATTGCAAATGAATACTAAAGTTTGGTAAGGATTTAAAAGAAATAGAAGATCTCAAAGTGCTAACTAAACACCTTCTTTCTAATAGGATTAATGAGTGTTGGACTTCATTAATTTTATGTATTTGTTCTGAGTTAAGAGCTCTCCTTATGTGATTTTCAATGTAAAGCTAATATGGGCTCAGGCTCACAGTAATTCTTAGGCTGGAACACTTTTCTTTACTTTGAATTTCTAAGATCTTAGATCTGTCTGCATTTTACCTGTCTTTTTTTTTTTTCTTTTTTTTTTTCTTTTTTTTTTTAAGAGAAGTATTGCATAGCACCATTGAATTTATAACTCTAGTTAAATATGGTGTTATATGTACTGTTTTACAGTTACTGGAAAACATTAGATAGTCAAGTAAAAGTTAGCAAAATTTCAGGTATACATATACATGAAATCATGTTTCAGGGTTCAAATATAAAAATTCTGTTGTCATCTGAGGTCTGAGCTCTAAAGCAGCATTTTAACAATGTTCAACTGACATGGGATTTTCATCAGTACAATGATTCAGACCAGTGTCTTTTCTGATTGTGCTCTGTTGTAAAGCATGTCAGGAATAAGATAGCATCCCAGAATAACTTGAAGAATGTTACGTTCTCTCTGACAGCAGTGTGAGCAGAGATAGTGTTGGTTATTTGATAATATGGAATTAAAAAAAAATCTGAATCCAATGTTGTCACAAAAGAGTGAGGAACAGAACTCCCTCCCCATGTGTAGCACAGAAGTCATAAGACTTTAAATAAGCATAGTACTCTATCTGACAAGTAAGGAAAACTAGGAAAATATGACAGATCCTTGTAGGTGTTTCAKCTTTCAAAAATAAAAGGCAACATGGTAAAATAAGCAATCCTAGAGATGCAGAATTATTTTTTACTCCTATAAATCAGCTTTACCGTGGTATGTAGGATATTATATGGCAATTACCCCATCGTTATTCACTACAAGTTCACCATTTCRCCCTTATATCATTGTAAGCAAGAATAGACAACCATTTAGAAAGACAAATGTYATGCTTATTTTGAAGAGTTAGTAGAAGCCTCTGGATTCTGACATCAGTCCTCAAGAAAAAAAATATATATACTTAGCAAATCCTCCTGTAAGTCAGGTCCAGGAACATGAAAGACAAGTAATTGGGAACAGCTAGTACAGAGACATCAGGGCCTAATCATGCCTAATGAATTTGCAGGGAAATTCCAGGTAGGGAAAACAAGCTCTCTTGACCGTTAAATATCATTATTCGAAACCTGGATGATGGGATAGAAACACTCAGTAAATTCATAGATAACAATAAAGTGTAGGGAGAAGCTGATAGTTCAGAGAAATCTCCATGGTCTTAAGGAGCAGCCTGACAGAAATCCCACTATATTCAGTGAAGTCAAATGTGAAATCCTTCATCAGGGCAGAATAATCTCAGAGTTACACTATAGGCTTGGTTCCAGATGACTAGAAAGCAGAATTGCAGGAAAATGCATAGAGGTCTGCAGGACAAGAAGCTGAAGGAGTCAAAAGTGAGCCCTTGCAGCAGAAGCTGAYCACTGAGAGGCCTGGATTAGCAAGATTGCAACCAGCAGGGACAGGCAGGTGATTTTTTCCCTCTGCTGGTTATCTGGAGTACTGTGTCCTGCTGCAAGATTGTATACACAGCACAAGGAAGATATTAACAAGCTGGAATTGAGTCCAATGGAGGGCTCAGTCAAAGGCTAGGAAATCAGAACCCACGATATGTGACATTAGGGGAAAAAGTGACTTAGTTCAATCTGTCAAGCAGATCAAGCAAGGGATAGGCATCAGRGAAAAGCTTCTCCCTCACTCACACATCCAAACTGTGGTCAGAAACCCACTACAGCTTCCAGTCCAGCACAGTCCAATTCTGGGAAAAGTGACTCTTCCTCTAGTTGGTCTCAGTGCTGGTGTCTGGCCATTGGTTTGTGTGTGTCAATAACAAACAAGAGAGAAGACTGAAAAATGTTATCCTACTCTGTTTAAGCTCTTACCAGTTTCTATTAACTAAGCTAGTACTTACAATAGCAGAGCAATGTTATGATTCCCCATTTCTGTAGTCCTCTAAAATCGGGCTTTCCACTGCCTTTAACTTTGACCMTCTAGATGCCTGGGAACATCTGGACTCAGAGTGTAAGGATTTTTTTTCCCCAACATAATGTTAACAAGTCCTTATTTTATCTTATTGATTACTTATCTTACTACTTACTACTTATTAATTACTTATTAATTGTAATTAATTAATTGCAATGTAGGAATGTGATGTGATCACTTTGTATGTTAAAATAGCTACATAAAAAAGAAAAAGGAATACATATACCCGTTCATCTCTCTGACATCTTTTATAAAGCATAAACACAAAGCAACTTTTTAGAACAGGGTTACGTAYATAATGCTAACTCCACAGTGTTTCACTGTTGGAAGCCTGGCATACACAGCCGTTCTTTAATCCTTTCTCTTTCCAATCCCCAACAGCAAACTTTACRATTACGAGTAACTATTGCCCTTAGCCTGTTACACTGCTGATATAGCTGAAGCCATACTTAACTCTACCACGTACCATAAAAATATGATAAATCCAGGTGTAACAAAAAATAACATCACAGAGGATGCTTTTGTGGGGCTTGAAGCTGGAAGAGGCTTCTGGGCAGCTTTTAGATGTTAAATGAACATCAGACAGTTCCAGAACATGAAACTTCTCTAATAAAGAACTTGGAATGCTGACAATAGACCATGATGGCCCCCTATGTCTCTGCTTGAGAAAGACATGACCAACTTTTGAAGCTAGAGAAAAATAGAAGTGTGAATATAATAAAAAAGGTATATTTTAATATTTTTTCAAGTATAACAATTTTAGCGTATCGTTGATGGGGTTTTTGGCTATTAATTCAGACTATAGGATTATCACCAAGGGATTAATAACACAGGTTGATTTTGATAAGATTAAGATTATAGTTAGACTAACAACAAATACCCACCTACGTTTTTGATCACATTCAAAATAAAARCAAATAAGCAAACAAATAAACAAGGAACATTCTCATATTTAAATAGCATTTCCTGCATTTCAGTTTGTGCTCTTGTCCTGTCACCACTGAAAAGAGTCTGTCTCCATCTTTTTTTTACAACCTTCTGTGAGACATTTATAAACATTGATTATAYCCTTCTAAGCCTTCTTTTCCATGGGATGAAGAATCCCAGCTCTCTCAGTGTCTTCACAAATGAGTCCAGTCCCTTAACAAACTCTATGGCCCTCAACTGGCTTTGCTTCTTATGTCTCTCTTGCACTGCAGAGCCCAGAACAGGACCCAGCACAGATGGGRCCTCACCATGGCTGGCTAGAGAGAATGCTGCATTGTCTTTTCTGCATTATATTGTATGAATCTATATGTGTACAAAATTCTTTATTACTGTTTCTATTAGTCAAACTTATCAGACTGCACTTTATATCAGTCCTGCTATATGCTACCACATTTACTGTTCTCTTCTACTTCTGATACTTTAGCCAAGGTAAATGATAATTTACATATTTGTAGTCTCACAACATTTTGTAGGAAATTATTGTAACAATAATTTGTAACAGTTGTAACAGTTGTAACAGTTTGTATTGTAACAGTTTTGCAAAGCTCCTTCTCCCTGCCCCTTTTGGCATCGTGGTCATTTTTTTTCAAAAGAAAAAAAATCTTTGAGAAGTTTCTTGCTTCTGAATATAACTAATTTATCGTTAGTTTTGAGACACAAGACATTTCTCAAAATCTTTTGAAATCTCTTGTATCAAGAAACTTATGTGAAGTTTAAATGAGGTAATAATGCATACACTGCATTACATTTCACCCTTACATTGCCAGAGTTTAAGTATTCTTTTTTCAAAACCAATATATCTTTTGGTTTTGAAATGTGTCATACTTTCAAAGACCTAGTTTTCTCCTGTATTTTTCTCTACTAAGCTCCAGTATTTTTTTCTACTAGTTGACCTCACAGGTGCTCTTATTCTCCTTTTAGCAATTTATTTATGAGCAGACTGTGAGCATTATTACCTAATATGTTCTTATATTATCTTGCTCTGGAGTATAACTAGAAAATAGGTGAAGAAWGGGTTCTCTTCTTGTGAGTCTCTGATTAATTGTTCCAAGAAGCAGTTACTGGGAATATCTAATTTGCTGTTAGTATATTGCATAAACATTTAGTCAGATGATGTGGAGTAATTGAAACGTCCTTCACAACTTTGCATCTCCGTTAGGTTAGATACAGACTGCCATTACAGATATCCCAAGGCAATGAAAACTTTCAGACATAGGTAGTAGATGTATCACAAGACTTTATAATGTCCAGGAACTGGAGATCTTACAGAACACCTTATGGAGATGACAGTAGACATCTTTACCTGAGCAACTGAACAGAGCCTTCTTAATATTTCTTAATATATAACACTGTTCCCTTTCTGAAGTCTGCTGAAGGACACATTTCAATTCCAGCATAAGCCATACAAGACTTGTGCACTCCCCGAGTGCATATCCACTTGTAAAAGGCCAGTCTAAATCTGCTCTCATTGGTAAGGCATCAGCTTTGAGATTCTATCATTTAATTTTCTGAAGAATGTTATGCTTGAAGCAAATCCAAAAATATCTTGTAATTCACAATTCTATTAAAAGCTATATGAAGTCCACAGTAATGCTGACCCACATTTGCAGCAATTAAGAAAATAATACAATTAACATCAATTTCAATTAATTTTACCCCTGGTTTCCTACATAATACACAAGTCCAATTATTTTAGGATTCTTTGAAGTAGGAGAAAACACATTACCAAGAGGGGAAATACACAGTACAGCTGCCACATGCAGAAACAGATTATACAGCAAACCTTATGGCAAAAGCTAAGATATTAAAAGTGCTTTCATTAGATTTCTAAATTCACTTTTATCTTTAAAGGTCTGTTTTCATCCCCTGGGATACTTGGGAAAAAGAAAAAAAAAAATACTCTACATCAAAATTATGCTTATTTGTAAACTACCTYGTAATTGTATCTCTGAAACGAAAAAGGATATTTTCAAGTCTTAAATATTTTCAAGTCTTAAAAAAGTCTTGAAATTTTACTCTGTCACATAAATTCAAGCCAGGAAAGAAATTAAGTAGAAGTGAAAACTGGGTCAGAGAAAGAAATAAAAAAGAAGAAAAGATGCTATATATATATGACATAGCAGTACTCTATAGAATTATTTAATAATTGTGTTGACATGTTTTGGCATATGCACTGCAAACTGTAATCATCCAGCACTCATAAAGAGAATTGCCTTTCAGTTCTATAAAGTTTCCATAAAGCAAGAGCTCTGCTGAAAAGAAAGGAAAGGGGATGAGAAARGAGAAAGCAAAAGGGAAAGAGAAGGACACAAGTATTTTGTTTCCTGGATAGTTGTTTCTCAAGTACTGTGAAGTATTTTAAAAATATCTTTTCTTTCAGTTCAGAAAGCATGGGTATGCACTGGTGTACATGTCCTCCTGCWTATGTAAACATTTGCCCTCTTTCAATTGAAGCTACTACTTTGCCAAGATAGTTCACCAGACTAGTTCATTTTTAAGTATAATGCCTTTCTAAACTGGCAGCTATGCTTACTATATACTAGATTCTCAGTAATATTKAGCAAAACTTGCTCAACAGTGCTCAAAATCTGCAGATTTGCACAAAATGATCCTGCAGTGTGTAGAACCATGTCTCTGGCATTTGGCAAAAGCTTTAATAATATATGCTAGTGCTATGTTTCAGGACTTCTTGGAAATGAGAGGCAACATCTTGGGAATGGAAACAATAAATAAATGCATATGAAATCATTATGCTGATTCCAATGTGATGACATTTTCAACAACAACAACAACAAAGGTTTTATTTGTCTATTTGTTTGTTTTACTGAGATAACATAGCCTTTCCAAATACTACAGAATCACAGAACAAATAAAATTAAAATAAGATTGAGATTTTTTATGAAGTATTTTTGCTACTTTTCTGTACATGGTATTTTCTTTTGAATTGCATGTTGCAATTGCAAGAAGTATTTAACATACTGTTCCATACAGTCATGAAGRAATGCAAAAGGTTAGTAAATTGCTMCTTTCAATTTTGAATTAGAAAAAAAAAAGGAAAAAATAAATATGCTTATCTCTTGATTTCTACATGCTAATCACAATCAATTTATAGTCCAGCCAGAATATTCAAATGAAAAGCCTATGAAAAAAAACTATGAATATGCAGTGACTGGTAAAAAGAGAACATTTTAGCAGTTTCTTCTACCTTAGTTGCTACCCTGAAACAGCAACTTATAGTGAAACACTAGTTAAATAAAATAAACTTCTGCCTAGTCTTTAGKTTTTTTCTTTCCTATTTCTTATCTGTCCTTGTTGTTGTTGTTGTCATTTTCAGGCTTTTTCACTTTGCGACCATATCACTGACAGCATAATCTTAATAATTCACTTGCATACTGTAAACTTTTTATTACCTGTGAAAATACAATGTCAGATACGTTTTTAATGTTTTTATCTCAATTAGAGATAGCTTGCCAGAAAGAACAGACTRCTCAAGAGCTATATTAGATGAATGCAATCTCACAAAAAGATAAAATGGTTTTAGAGTTCTTTGGAATAGTAATTAGACTATATATAACATTTTGACTGAAATCTTTTTTTCTTCTTGAATTCTACAGGGCCAGAATTACATCCTCTGGAATGTAACTCCAGAATTACATCCTCCTGGAACTAATGTTCAATCCATGAATATTAGTTCAGAGCACTGYGTTTACATTATTATAGGCTCTTCTATCAGATACAGGACATGTCTAATTTATTTGTAGGAATGAAGACCTTTCATATAGTCACTTCTAAATACAGTAACAAGTAACAACAATTACTATTTTGGGGGAATACTGTCTAATATCAAGATGTTTTCAGAACTGTATTCCCTTTTCAGTACTGTAAAAAAATGCTGGTCCAGGGAGGAATCAGGAGGGTGCCTTGGTGATGGAGGATGCCAAGAAGGCAAATGCCTTCTTTGTTTCAGTCTTTACTGCTAAGGCTAGTCCTCATGTGTTGCAAAGCCCAGACACATGAGAAAGAACTGGAAGACTGTAGTAAGAATATGGATTTATGGCCTATCAAAACTCACTCTTCTCTTAGCATAACTGCAGGCTGTCTTGACTTAACTGCAGGCTGTGCTGATTGTGCAAGGCTACAAAGATACTGAGAACAAAGAGGTAAAGACACTGAGAACAAAGTCTAAGGAACTTAGACTGTTGAGTCTGCAAAGACACTTAAAGAAGTAAAGAACTTAAACTGTGKAGCAAGCAGGAAAGCAGGAACTCCAAATATGGGAAGGATGAGCTCAACAGGATGACCTGTAGTCCARTTAGAAGGATGCGTGAACAGATGCCTTTAGCCAATCATTATGTTAGYGCGCGTGTGAACAGTAGTATGTAACCAATCAAATTAACTGCCGAGCTGGTGCGAAGTTGACTCTGCAATAGTTATAATATAAATACTGCTTTGTAMTGCAAATAAACTGAACTGATTGCTTTTAACCATATTGGTGTGCTTTCTTTTCCAAGCTCCTCTCTGCACCTGTTTTTCCCTTAGTGATCCTGGCTACCGGWTCGGGAAARTCTCRTAARYCCTGACAACTGGTTCCCGACAGGAGACAGGAAGACTTTCTGCTATTAGAGGAAGATTGTGTTAGGGATTATTTAGGCAAACTAGACACCCTTAAATCAATGGGCCTGGATGGGATGCAYCCAAGAGTGCTCAGGAAACTTGCAGGGATTGTAGCTCAGCTGCTCTCCACCATCTCCGAGAGGTCATGGAGAGTGGRAGAGGTGCTGGGGGACTGRAAGAGAGTCAACTGATKTTGGCTCCAATCTTCAAAAAGTGCAAGAGAGAGGACTTGGGAAACTACAGGCCACAGCCTCACCTCCATTGCCGTAGAGRTGACGGAGCAGCTTATTCTACAGACCATCTGGGCACATGCCTAGGCAWGTGTAGGGAAAGAAGGTGATCAGGAATAGTCAGCATGGATTCACCAAAGGGAAGTCACGTTTAACAAACCTGATGATAGTCTTCTGCAATGGAATAACTGGCTAGAGAGATGACAGGAGAGCCATGAATGTTGTCTACCTTGACTTCAGGAAGGCTTTCAACACTGTCTCCCATAACATCCTTAYAAGAAAGCTCCAGAAGTGTAGACTGGACATAAGGACAGTGATGCGGATCGAGAACTGGCTGGATGGCAGAGCTCAGAGGGTCGTGATAAATGGGGCTGAGTCAAGTTGGAGGCCTGTGTGCTGTTCAACTTGTTCATCAATGACTTGGATGAGGGGACAGAGCTCASACTGAGCAAGTYTGCGGATAACAYCAAACTGGGTGGAGTGGCCAACACTTCAGAGGGCTGTGCTGCCATCCAGAGGGWCCTAGACAGGATGGAGAGTTGGGCAGAGGGGAASCTCATGAGGTTCAACAAGGACAAATACAAGGTCCTGCACCTGGGCAGGAATAACCCCAGGCACCAGGACAGATTAGGGGTTGACCTGCTGGAGAGCAGCTCCCTGGAGATGGATTTGGGAGTCCTAGTTGACAACAAGTTAAGCACGAGGCAGCAATGTGCCCTTGTGGCCAAGAAGGCCAATGGGATCCTGGCCTGCATCAGGAGGAGCGTTGCCAGCAGGTGGAAGGAGGTCCCTATTAAGGGACTGAAGCATTTATCTTATGAGGAAAGACTAAGTGAGTTGGGCCTGTTTAACCTAGAGAAGAGAAGGTTGAGAGGAGACCTGATAAATGTGGATAAGTATCTGAGGGAAGAATGTAAAGATGCGGCCAAACTCTTTTCAGTGRTGGCCAGCGACAGGACAAGGGGTAACAGGTATAAGTTGAAACACAGGCAGGCCCATCTCCATGTGAGGAAGAACTTCTTTCCCATGAAGGTGACAGAGCCCTGGAACTGGCTACCTCTAGAGGTTGTGGAATCTCCTTCTCTGGAGATCTTCCAAACCCGTCTGGATGCCACCCTGTGCCACATGCTCTAGRTGTCCCTGCTGGAACAGGGCGGGTTTGGCTAGATGATCTCTAGAGGCCCCTTCCAACTTCAACSATTCTGTGATTATGTGAAAAGTGGAATGTAAAACACACTTGCCTCCGTTTCCAAACTTAGAAGAATTCATTTGATTCCTTTGATAGATACCTACTATACAGCTRTCCTCCACTGGCTACTTTTAAAGGGAACATGGGGAAACAGTCATCTGCAGTAAGGTTCATTTGAATAGATAGCCCATTTAAGTGAAATGATTCCTACCAATTAATGTCCATTAATAAAAAGAGAAACAATAGGGTTACACTTCAGTTTTAAGGGCTAAGTCAGAAGATTTTCAAAACATACCTTACAGTAAATACAGGGAATTTTAGGGATAGCTTTATGTCTGCAAAATAAATATCATTTGTAGCAACCATACACAAAATAAATAATAATATTTAAAGTGGCTGATTAAAGGAAAATTGTGGAGAGATATAGAGAAGATACAGTTCCTTTTATTAAAAAGTTCAAAAAATAACAGTAAGGTAAAAAGAAGGTAAAGAAGGTAAAAAGTTATACTTATTGCTCTTCTTTCCCACAGTCTCTATTACAGAGCTTCTTTGAGAGCTAGGAAAGAAGCAGAAGGGTTTTTTGTTGCTGTTGTTTTAATTCCATTATAAAAATACTGTACCACAAATCAATACCATGCTAATGTGGAAACTGGGTATCTCACACATTCCTTCTGTGGTCTGAATTTATAGTTCATGAATTAGCATTAAACACTCCAGACACTTTKGAATATCTTCAGGAATACTTTGGGAGGAAAGCCATTCTTCAGTCTCAGTGGCTTTCAAGTTTGGTAGAACATATAATAATAGCATATAAAACAAAGAATCATTGCAGAATCACTTATCTCTTCGAAGAATAGCATGCATCATAGTTGCATGATGACATTAACTACACAAAACTGCAAGCTCACCTTCCTTCAGATGAAGGAACTTAGATTTTATCTTATACTGAGGATAATATTTTGACTACTCAAAGGAAAAAAAAATTGTTATAATTTAAAATTCATAAACAAAATCTTTAGAATCTTCAGCAAGGACTGTTTAAGTTGGTGTCATTTCATATCTTATCAATGTGGAAGTTTACCACTGTGAATACGGTTGCAAATACATTTCTATAATACAATTTTGAAAAAAAATCTCTTCACAGCCTACATCTTTGCAAATAGGCACATTTATCTTTAAGAAAAAAAAATCCTTTGAAATGTACTCTTTTCTAAGAAAAAATAAAATCAGATATCTTATGAAGAAGTACATCTTTAAATTACTTTGTTCTTTCTCTTGAACTATAATTACCAAAAGATTRCCATGAAAAGAGCTAAAGGCTATAATTAATATTGTTCTCTTTTTCTTGGATGAAGCATTTAAATACAGTGTATTATCTCATTGATCCCCCTGCAGACAAAGTCATGCCAATCCTTTTTTTTTTTTTAAGAAACAAATTTCCTACCCAATTTCTCTTCCTTATATCTTTGAACAACATGTTCTTTTGCAGTTACCAAATGTTTAGAAATACTTTCAAAATCACAATGAGATGGAAAGCAYGAAGATGGCAATCATGTTAACATGTTTTTCTGCATATATTTTTCACACTTAGTGATTAATAATTATTTCCTGATTCTTCTAGCACTGATATAATGCATCAAAATTGGTCTGCAGAGCCTTCCGAAGAGATTTTCTCTAAAACAGCATCTCTAAGGATGTGGAGCTAAATTAACTAATTGATCTGCAGCTCTTTTTTTTCTTTTTTTTTTYYCCACAGTTAAAACAGCAAGAAGTTAGAATATATTCAGATTATTTTTGATTATCCTTATGTCCATTCCTTTTGCTATTATAAAGGCTCATGTGTAAGGAGCTCTTCAGTCTTTGTTTTTGTTTTCTCGGTTTTCTCATTTTGAGATGYACACGGATCAGTTTTCTGAATAAATTTGGAACTTTTGTCTTAAATTATAGGAAAGGTTAGGAAATGCTACTTGAAACTAAACTGGTTTTTGTTTCTTTTGCCTTCGTGATACCGAACTTAATATTTTGACATAGTAGATGTGTGTATGTACTATATATATATGTATAGAATATATAGTATACACAGTATATATMGTATACATATTATATATGTGTATGTGTGTACTTCTATTTCAAAATATTTTTGTCATATATTAAACAGACTATTTTATTATTCTCTTTTGGAAARGTTAAAAATAGTAGCTGTGTTCAACTCACTTTAATGGAAGAATCAAGACCCAAAGCTTATTAATCCAGCAAATTTCAGTTATGACTGTAGAAGGTTTAAAAAATACAGTATATGGCAGTTCACAAAATTTATTTCCTTAAGAGTATTTATAGAGTGAATTACTCATGAATTCAGATTTTTTTTCTCCAGCAACTGAAATTCACAGAATGCATAGATACAAACTGCAAGAGCACTTCACTGAAAGAAAGCGAGAGAAAATAACACACATAAGAAAAATGTGCCCTATGGGCTTAACCCTGATCTCAGATGGACAAGAATGCATTGCTGAGCATCTTGTTAAAACAGCTACTACACTCATAGACATACTKAAAATCTAATATCTGAAGAAAGCCTTAGTTATGCTGCCCCAATTTTCTATTTTTATTTTTTGGCTGAAAGTGATATTTTCAATATCTTGGACACGTGAACAAAATACTATATACTGTAGGTAAGGAAAATYACCCAATTGCTCCAGGGATGATGATTTTTTTTTTTAACATTAATTGCCATATTCTTGAAATCTCTTTCCCCCTATTKCCTGTTATTAACTTCTACCAATGTTAATGCTAAATAATTATCTTGAATAACCTCAGCAAYACTTTGTAAAAACAGAAAGTCATTTTAGAATTAGTAATGCATGACTTCCATGTCAGTGTTTTATTTGGTTTATTTTTTCATTCAAGAAAGTATTTTCCCCTATATTTTTCCTTTAATGTTTTATTAACATCCTTGTAAAATTAAATAAATGAAAATAAATGTGCCATTAAAACCCAGGGTAAAGCTGATATTTTCAAGGAACAGGCCTAGTGCAAGAACAAAATCCAATCTTTGTGTGATTAGTTTACCATAAATATTTTCTTAGACAATCAAAATAGACAACTTCATTAAAATTCAATTTCTTCTACAGTTTGTTATTATACCTTTCTAGATTAATATTCTTAGAGTGTTGGTTAAAATTCCTCATTGATATGCCTAGGCACTCTGACCTTGGGATGTTAATCTGAACACAAACATTTATCTCTGCCTTGTCACTGTTTTAGTTTGTGTCTTGTGATCAAGTCCCTGAGATGGGTGGATATCCATCAATTTGCTGCCGTTGGCCTGACTTGATTTATAGATGACATTTAGAAGCAACAGTTATTTTGAACAGTTTAATGCTTCATAAAATAGAGCAAGAAAATTCATAGTACTCTGACACTCTGGTAACTACAACTATTCAATAATTTCCCAATGTAATATATCGCACTGTAGCATAATACTCACTTTGGCTTTTTTTTCCATTCCTTGAAACTTGCACTGGCCATTAAGAAAGTGTGTGATAGTTCAATGATGCCCCAAAAAGAAAAATGCAAATTTGTTTGACAATATTTTCAGTGCATRATATTCATGTTATATTTTGGTATCTGCAAATTTTTAGCAGTGTCCCACAGAAAAGCAGAGAGATTTAAGTCTCTCAGATTTTTTTTAAAAAATAATAGTAACTAATATGATAATAGAGAAGCAGTAAAAGATATATTTGAATATGAAGCAAAGTGAATTTATGTATATGTGTATGTATATATTAATTAGACAAGTTTAAATAGAAAGTATATTAATTAAGAATGTGCTCTAGAGAGTGTATCTTATATTCTGAAAATGAAAAGAGATGGAGAAYTATAGTTAACAATTTTACCTTTTCATTTAGTTGGGCATGTAGTTCTTTTGCTAGGTAAAATAAATGCTTTTTAAATTTAATTTCAGTTTTTGAAAGTCCAATTTTTGAAGTGAAAAGAATGGAGGTCTAATATGTTATATAATTAAAGATATCATTGAAATAAAGGAAATGATTAAAGGAATTTTGTATTTTGGGGTATTTTTATATATRTGTATGTGTGTGTATGTCTGTGTCTATGTCTTTTTCTATCTGCATCTATCACTATATATATATGCATTTGTAAATGTGTGTATATTTTAACAYGTATATATACAACTACAACCAATATACAATTAGAGTTTCCTTTCCTAAGATTTTTAAAAGAGCTAAAAATTGCACATTTTGGTAACAAAAAAATATGAGAACAAACATCTGTTAAATTTTGTGGGATAAATACTGTTGTCTAAATGAGAATAGGATACTGTCATATCCTATTGGTTGGAAGGGACCACAGGATGCTTCTAGTCCAACCAGTGGGTCAAAGTAACAGTTGTGAGGTCAACCAGATTGCTCAGGGTTTATCGACTCAGGTCTTGAAAACTTGCAAAGATGGAGACTGCACAACCTCTCTAGACAAGTTTTTATTTACATCTATTTCTACTTTAATCGTCATAATTATTAAATGAGCACTATCAGAAAAAAACATTCAAACTTAACTGAAAAGCAACAAGAACAAAAATCTTTATAGAGATATTACTTCCACTAACTTTAAAGGTATGTTTTGATCTTGTTATTATCACTCCAAAATCTCATATGATGAAAAGTAAAGATTCAATAAGGAGGTTCTGAAAGCGTTTAATGATAGTTAAAGAGTTGTGTAAAGGGAATAAGGGATGTTCATATATGTTAATCTCCTTGTTTTCTGGTTTGTTTACTTTTCTGTAGAGTGAAGTTGATATAAGCAAATTCCTGTCTTACATTCCATTTCAGGCTTCCCAAAGGCTAAATACTTCTTAGAATTAAAGATTTTGAATATTTCCACCACGTAATAATTTAAAAACTCGTCTAAGGAAGACTACTGTTTTGAAACTAGAAAGAATTAAAAAGTGGAAGAAAATCTTAATTGTGTTATATGGTGAAAAATTGCTAGTTTTGACATCTTTTGTTCTTTTTCATATTTTTATAGACAGCTATAAATTTCCTCTAGCAAGAATTTTATACTATTTTATACTATTTATTTTATACTATTCCAGTACTTAAATARGATGTAAATAAAGAAAAATAATATAGTAAACTAGCTGTTACCTACTTCTTACACCAATACACCAACAGATTTGCAACCTTCTGTTTCTTCTGATGCCACTTCTAGTTCTTCAGAGAAGGGTGTAACATTAATCCCTTTCCAGCCTTCAGGAAYCTTCCCTGTTTGCTATGACTTTTCAAACATGATAGAAAACASCATCACTTTGGTTGGTTGAAGAAAATGGGAAGTCAGAGGCCAGTGAAAATTGAGTAAAAACCTAACTTTACTTTTCCTATATCCTTTGACTCTTTTGACCTGCAAATTCACTGCAAATTTCATCTCCAGTGGAGCTCTACCAGTTAGTTCCACTTCTGCATTCTCATGAAGTGTCTCTGTATTCCTCCTGGGTAGCCTGTCCTTRCTTCTACTTTTTGCCTACTTCCTTTTTATGTGTACTTTTCTCCTGGGCCATTTTGGCCTCCCAAGAGATCCTGACAAGCAGATTTTTGAAGAAGGCCAAATTTCCAAGTCTGGTGACTGCGACTGGTATTTACCTTGGTAACTTCTTTCAGGATTTTAAAATACACTGTCTCATTGTTACTTCACATCCTCAACCATCCCAATGAGACCACAGTTTTAGAGTAATTCATGTATGTCTAGTACCTCTTGGTTGCATCCTCGTCTATGTGCACTTGTCTACAGGAAATATGTAYCATTCCAATGGTATATATTCCAATTTCTATATAATAGAAGTTTATGAAGCACATTATCCTCTTGTTCCCACAAAGATAATGTCTTCAATACATTAGGTTTTTTCCATGGCAAGCACCAGCTCCTGTATTAAATATGATTTTCAGCTAAATACAAATGATAACTTTTTACCTGCAAAGTTTTATCTTCCCACTGCTCTGCCTTCAAATAATATTTGAAAAATATTAGATTTGATATTACAATTTCAGATCTGTAAAACTTGATGCTCCAAGCTTTACATTTATGMTAAATATGATAAATTGGGTCCATTTGTAGAGGGAGGAGACCCATGTTGAGTTTGTAATAAATTTTCACATTTTATTATCATTACTGAAAAATACTGGAACATTTTGTAACCTGCTATATACATTTTTTCAGCCACTTAGCAGATGACTGAAATAGTTAATATAATAACTAGTACATCACTAATATTTTCCCTAACTTTTAAAACATCATAAAATACAATTTTGATACTTGTAGAGATATGATTTTCTAATAAATTTACTGTATAATTTTAGTTTTCTCTAGTATTTAGTGCTTAGTATTTTATTTTTAGTATTCTCATAATTTTTTTGCTATGATTCTTATTTTACTTCTTTTTTTTCTTAGAATATATTCATATTTAGCATTCTAATTTGTTATGAGGAAAAGACTTTAAAAGAAAAAATCTGAATTTTTTACTCTTATCTGAGCTATCAGAATGCTAAATTATATTTCATCACTGGAGCATGTGATGAGAATAGCTGATGATCTTAACTTAAAGGTTCTTGAAATAGCCCTTCTCTCCTTAATATTTCCATCCATCACGAAGATGACAATTCTGTCTACGGACAAAGTAAGAGACATATTTAAATACATAAAATAGAGTGAGAATTACTGTGCAGGAGTATGGAGGTAGGCAATTGCAGAGCTGTACCTACAGAAATGGGCTTTATGTATGTATATATGGATGGATATATGCATGTTTTTATTTAGGATTATTAAAAAGGGACACAATCCTCACCATTAGTCCTCAAAGCATCATGACCTCCTGCCCCCTATCACCCACAGCCCTTGACCCAGTTGGGGTGGGAAAAGCAAGCGTTCATTGGCTCAAGTTCTACCCAGTGCTTGGTGATTGTCTGTTCCTGTCATTTCTTTCAGAAAGATACTCCACCCCCTGGCAGCCACACTACAATAAACGGCTTATGTCCCAGCAAGGATGTGGGAAGGTCAACAAGGTTTAACCAGTTCCAAACTCATGACAAAGCATTGTAATAACTCACATTTCCTTAGGATTATTAGCATCATTAAATCAACATCAGCTCCACTGGTGTTTTTCTTGAAGTATTTTACTATCACTAGGACAAACCACTAATATYGGAGAATAAAAAATATCAGCTGATGCTTTCTTAGTCTTAGCCGCCTCTCCATATATCTTTTAAAAAAAAATTATCTATTTTTGCTTGTGCTTAACTAGATTGTAACTTATTAAAAAAATAAAAAAAAAWCAGATGTTGATTTATGTATGTCARTCTAGAAATTATTAATAGATGTGTTTGGGCTTACAGCCACAGAATAAACTTCAGAAAACCAAGAGATCTTTGAGAAATAAAGTTCGCTTCCTAAGTTGCAGTAAAATCACTTGTATTTCATCACTCACTTTAATTTCTTCTGTAACACTGCTAGAACTGATTTTTGCTCCAAGCACCATTCGTTTCCTTACAGAACAAAACTTTTTTTTTTTTTTTTTTTTTTTTTTTTTTAATATGAAGAAAGTCCTACCTTTGAAATATATAATGAAATCTTTATTATTCAATCTTCTTTTTTGGACATCACAAAGTACTACTAAATAACACAGGAGACTCTTATGCAATGATTTTCACTGCCTTCTGAGACTTCTTAAATTAGAAACAGCTTGCAGAAACAGGCCAACTCTTCCTATTTTAATTCTGGCAATACTTTAAGGTTTTATATATTTGATATAGTAAGATATTTCTTGAATCAAAGTGCAATGTTATTCTGCATCAGCTTTTAGCCCTCATTCAGCTTCTATAAGAATTCTTTAGAACTTAACAGAATACAATCTATATGGATACACATCAAAATTTGGTTTATTACTATATATATATGTATATGATAATTAAAGGRTTTAAGAAAAATGAGATATATAGCTGTATTCACCTGAAAATAGACTTTCTAAAAAAAGCACTACCTCGAAAAAGAAATTCAAGCTCTYATCATTTACATTCTTTCTTAGCATAAAAAGAAACGCTATTTCTAATTCTAATTTGAATATTTCTTTGGCTTGTATTGTGCATATCTATCTTGATGATAATAACAGTCTCTTCTGGTCTAACCATCTTTCCATCTATTTAAAGAATAAATTACCCTAAAAACTGTTCCAGTTGTTTGGGAAAGAATGGAGAGAAAACTTGAGGAAAAGATTTGAGGAAATAGAGGAGTAATTTGTGTTAGCTGACTTTAAAAGCCCATTGATTCCTCTCCCATCAACAAAATATTCTCAAGGTTTCACCTTAAACTAACTTTAGTCTGTTCTTACATACTAAGCATCTACTAGCAATTTAGGTATTTTTGAAGCACATAATCCAAACATGTTTCATCCAGAAGTAATCCATTTGTTATTCTGTAAGACTGTTGCACGAAGGAGGAAAAAAAACATCATAATGGTTGATTATTTGGAAGATGCACTCTGGAATATTAATTCTGGTCATGTCTGAAGATTATTTGTAGATACATCTAAACATGTCTGAAAGTTACTTGTAGATATATCTAAAATTTACCTGCTCAGAATGGATTTTAAAGTRCTAAAAATAAAACATCTACATATGATAAATGGACATAGTGACACATTCAGGGACATGGACTTTTGTCTGTAATACTAACCTAATGATGTTAGAGAAGCACTAGCATATAAGTTAGTACTGGGCAGTCATCTACCTAATTTTCAAAATTTCTTCTTAAATACAGCACTGATGATCTGTTTAAATTATAACCCTTTGCTCCAGGACTCTCTTGAACCACATTTTAACATCACTTCCTGGATTGAGGAGTATAAATTGTTATGCTTCTTCATTACTTTCAAGAGTTCCATATTTAGCCATATGAGGAACAGAATCCTAACTGATACTAAACTTTTATGGAAATAACGGCTTCAGCTTACTTCTAAGATTCACGCTTCTATTTAGTGAATGTTCTATGTAGTTTTATTCTGTTAGATAAATATTTCCTCCTAATTGTTTATAAATGAATACTTGTTTGAAAGCTCAAACAGATTTCTAAAGAGGTCTGTTAGCACTGACTTATAGAGCTTTGTCAAAACTGTGGACTTATAGAGCTTTGTCAAAACCATGACTAGACAAACCAGGGTCATTACCCAAGCAAATGTGAAGTCTTATACAGAATTCTCTTTTTTTGTACATACAGAGTAATTAGATATGTGTTTTGCATACAGAGCATTCCTAACTTGCTCACAAACCTAAWCTATTGATTTCATCTGAGATCCTAAACAAAACAAAACAAAAAAAMCTTTTTAGTTCTCTTTTTTTTTTCTCGTCTCATACAGATTCTGTGCATCACCTTTTGAAAAATTAGTATATAAAGTTCCAGAAGAAACTTGAACAAAGTAATTTAGAGACACTAATTACTTCAGGATTATTGTTATTGTAGTTCTCAACTACACACCGCGGAACAGGAAATAAGAGTCTCTGACTTAGAATACTTCATAGATATTGTAAAGATTCCCCACAGTGAGCCTCTGTGTGTCACCTCATTGACGAAATTAGCGAACAGATAATAACAATCATCTGAGTATACACTAGAAAGTAATGGTAATTTTAAAAGGCTATTTTTATACATAAATGCACATTTAAGCATACTTACAATTGATGTTTTATCTGTATTCTATTCCAATTTGTAGGTCYAAAATACCTATGCAATTTTAGATAAAGAAACCTAAAGTGTTTACTCTCAATTTAGTACCATGTAGATCAATAGTAGTCTGAGGTCAAGATAGAAGTTCAGCATATTGGGAAAGAATGCAAGTTAAACAGATCCGCTGAATCAAGAGAAAAAAAAATAATGAAATTAACACCTTAATTAAATTTGTCCAGGTGAAACMCTAATGAGATCACTGCAAAACTTCTAAGATATATTACTATACTCACTCTCCACTTTGTGACCAACAGTCTTCTCTTTTCTATTATTTCTCCTTTTCTTTTCCTATCCTCACTCTCACTCATTCGGAAAATTGGACCACCATAATATTAACAAGCAGGGAAGGAAGACATTGTTTACAATAAGAATGTCTCCTAACATTATTTTTAGCTTTTGTATTATTAAGTGCAAACTAAACATTAAAAAATAAGAAAATATTTATGAGGTTAAAAATACTCACAGAGTTGCAAAGTTTTTATTTTAATATTATTATTAATTATAAAGAAAAAGCTAATGCAAAGCAAGTGCATATGCAATAAAAGAGCAATTATATTTAATATTTACCATGCAGTCCTTCTACTGCTTCTTGATTCTTCCACTTGTTAAAATTAATCATTTTACTAATTTTTTTGGTAAAGCATGGATGCTACTCATAATAACTCATCAGAGCAACCAATTTCAGAAAATTAACTATCTAATTAACTTAATCACTGGGTAGCTGATACAGAGAGAAATAAATTCTGCACAAAATTCTGCACAATTTATGGATAAATACAAATGAACTACAATTATTATACATTAATTCTAAAACTAGGCATAACACTGGACAGATCACTCTAAGCATGTAATTTCAGAAGTTTTATAATCCGTAAAAATGCATTGCTAGACTTCCTTTCTCACACGAAGTTTCATTTTTTATTTCATCTAAATTGGGATGAAAAGCTGATTTTCTTTTTTTCAAGAAGAGGCCTCAGCATCATTTTGAAAATGGTCAACACTGTACAGCATTAGCCTTCCTCTCTCTTAACAGTTATTGCATCTCACGGTAACTGTTTTTATGCTACCATTTCCTTTCTTGTAAGTTGGGGTCCCACAGGGGTACTTCTTTAGTGTGTCATGGCTATCTGGCTTGAAATACACATATCAGAGATTTATAATGGAAGATGCATCCTAACTAGTGACCTCATACACTAGAACAAGAGAAAATGTATGCCAAATACCCAGATGTGTGACTTTATGCTGACATAGTGGATGCGTGATAGGTGTTAATATCAACCAGTTATCTATTTGGATTCATTGCGGTCAGCTTGAAATAAAGTTTAGGTTAACTATAAAAAAAAACATTTTGTCAAAAAGCTCCTAAATTTCCAATGCAAAACATTTATCATTTGAAAAAGCATTTGCTGTTCAGAAGGAAAGAAATTGTCATCAGATACTTCTCAGCCAGTTTAGTTAATGACTGAAATTGATTTCATTCGTTTTAAGTAATAACTGGACATTTTTTTACTTTTGAGTTTATTACAAGTAGTGATATTTAAGAGTAGCTTTTCAATTTCTTGACCTAACCTTGAAACTTTATCCATATMATTGACTGAAATGTTACAGATTTCAAATAGGTAAGTCAAGAATCTTATTTAAGATCTTTCAGACAAACTAMATCAAAAGAGAGGCAGGAAGTGATGGCTCTTATATTTTATTTTTAAAGCTTCACAGAACAACAGCAATTGACTCAGGTTGTGCRGCTTAAGTTTGTTCGAATCACGTAGATTTAATGAAGAGAGCTCCAGGGAGCTAAACTCACAGAGTCATACAGTTGTTTAACACTGCCTTTTCTTACTAAAGTTTAAATTAGATCATTACATAGCAGGTTATCTAAATCTGGTTTTAGGTACCAAAAGGTTTACAATGGCAGAATTTGACAAAGTTTGTCAGAAGCTGCTGTTGGGTATTGCCTGAAGAGGTACTAAATAATTGCAATCTGAGACAAGAAAAGCCCCTGTTCTTAGGCTGCCTCTATAGCTAATGCAGAAAGAATCCTTCAGTTCAAATCATCCTTCAAGGATACTTGTTGGTGTAGATGATAAATTATCAATMATTTTTAACATTATCTTTTTTCAAATTCTTAAGGTAGAAGTTTAATTTTTTTTTAACTTTTATTATATAGAAAGCATACAACAGGCAATCCTTGCTATATCAGTAGTATAAGAATGAACTGTACTCACACATAAGTCAATGCCAAAATGCTGCTGACTTAGTGGGAATAGTACTTTGCCCTTGCTAAATAAGCAGGCATTTGAATCTTTCCTTAGGCAGGTCAAGGATAGGAAAACCAAACAAAAATGTTTGTTAAATCATTCTACAACACTGTGTCCTAGTTTAAATGAATGACTATGCCATTACCACCTTGGCTGTTGTCTGATTTATTTTCTTGAGAAGCAGGAATATAAATTATACAAAGACGATAATGAAATACAGAACAAGTACAAATAAAATTGCTGKTTTTAGAAAAAAAAAGTTTAAGTGATAGTAGAGATAAATACTAATAATTTCAAAGCACTTTTAGGGATTCTTGAAAGCGTTCCCACTGCAGTGAATTCTCTTCCAACCCTTTCTTCATGCTAAAAAACAGTATCTAAGCAATCTACTCTGTTGCATATATCCAGTCATACCTTTAATTAATTAGATGTTTATGAACAGCACGTCTTCAGGGAAGCATATGTTAATTTGGAGATGATAGTTATTTACTTTTGTACTGTGTTTATGTATTTGGCAGGTGATAACTGTAAATGTAATGTAATGTAACTTCCATTCTGCATTATCTCGTCAGCTCAGCTTGCTGGTGAGCATTTTGATAAGGCATAGAAACAATAAACATGAACTTAAATTAAGATTTCTAGTATAATGAAACTCAAAATTCACAACTCTCCATTCCACAGTTGAGATCTTCCACTCATTATAATACAATTAAACTGAGGTAGGCAAACTATATGATGTAGAATACTGAATCATCTCACTGAATTTGTTTTAAAGCAAATCAGCAGTAAAAATGAGCTGTAACTAGATATTACCTCTGTTTTAAAGATAGACAGTTCCAGAAGTCTAGCTTTTGCTACTGCAATTACTACTGAACTTATTGACCGTAAACTTTCTTAATATACAGTTAAAAAGGAAAAAGGTGAACAATAAAATTCAAAACTTGCACTTTGGGTAAAAATGAGTTGCCTTATACAAACTGACACTTGCTGGTATGTACATAGTATTAAACAGCTTTTAGTGTGATAGAATTACCATTTGGGGCACTGCTTATAACTTAAGTCACAGAACCACAGAACAGCTGAGGTTGGAAGGTACCACTAGAGATCATCTAGTACAACCTCCTTGCTCAAGCAGGGACACCTAAAGCATGTGGCACAGGGTGGCATCCAGRCAGGTTTGGAAGATCTCCAAAGAAGGAGACTCCACAACCTCTCTGGGCAGCCTGTGTTTCAGTGTTACTGCCTCACAGGAAAGAAGTTCTTCCTCAAATGGAGATGGAACTTCCTGTGTTTCAACTTGCACCCACTACCCCTTGTCCTATCACTGGCCACCACCAAGAAGAGTTTGGCCGCCTCCTCCCTACATTCTCCCCTCAGGTACTTATATATATTGATTATATCCCCTCTAAGCCTTCTCTTCTCCAGGCTAAACAGGCCCAGCTCACTTAGTCCTTCCTCATAAGACAAATCCTCCAGTCCCTTAATCATCTTTGTTGCTTGTCGCTGGACGCTCTATAGAAACTCCCTCCTGTACTGGGGAGCCTAGAACTGCACACAGTGCTGCACGTGCGGTCTCCACAGAGCTGAGGGGCAGGATCACCTCACTCCACCTGCTGGCTACACTCCTTTTGATGCAGGCCRGGATCCCATTAGCCTTCTTGCCCATGAGGGCACATTGCTGACTCATGGTTAACTTGTCAACAAGGACTTCCAAATCCCCCTCCATGGAGCTGTTTTCCAGCAGGTCGACCCATAACCTGTCCTGGTGCTGGGGTTATTCCTGACCAGATGCCACCTAATATATCCTTTTGAATTTATGCACATGTATGTATTCAAGTGTATGTGTACATACAATATGTGCATTGCAGTCGCCTAAAAGTGAGTCACAAATCCCTACTTTTATGTTTGGGATTAAAGAACAGATTCTTTGGCATTGAAGAACAGATGCTTTGGCAGTGTATTTGCTCTGTCACTGCTTTAGACTGAGCCAAGTATCTCAGTGATTATCTAATCCTTGTACTTATATAGTGGGTAACTTGATATTTAATCCATTAAAGTGTCTTCACTGACAGGCATACTTAAAACTAATGTATCCTGTTAGTGTTGAACTTCACACAAAACATAACATAATGGGAAGTAACAAGATTATTGTAAAATAGGCTTTGAGATTTAAAAGCCCAAAATGCTGACAGAAGTAAAGAAACTGATATTGCTACTGCCCCTTTTTTACTATTTTTGCCTTACTGTTGAATTAGGTGCAGGAAAGTACCCTATAGTTTATTTCTGACATGATACAGGTCCATTATTTCATTTTTCTTTATAAGCTTGATGAACAGCAGATCTTTCTCTAAACAAGCAAACTGGAAGATCTATTTTGTATACATAATAATACATGTCTCAGCTTTTGGTACGTTGCATACATTATTTAGAGTGTAAAGGATTTCACTGGGAAATCATTATGTTACATCTTTTCTTACTAACATGGAATTGATGGTTGCACCATATGGCAACTTTACTCAACTTTGTTGTTTTGTAGACCAAGTATTTGAAATAAAGCATTAAGATTAAGCCTCAATTAAGATTAAGCCATATTTTTGTTTTTGCTTCAGTGAAATCATTCAATTCATGAAGTTGTGAAAATTTTTGGTCTCTTTTTTTTCCTGATTCTAACCAAACTCATGCCAGATCTGACTTTGAGTAATGATATGCCTTTTTTTGGCAAGTATTCATCATGGCAAATTTTTCATTCAAATAGTACCAGTAGGACTCTCACATTCTAACTCAGAGCATTTTGAAATTGATCATTCAATTTTGTCCAGAATTATATGACTGTTAACTCATATTCCAAATAGTCTACATTAATTACCAAGCATCCAGAAATTCTGTTGCCCTCTATCCAAGTTTCTCTCTTGTTTCTTTTACACTTTATGGAAGTGGGCTGTGAAAAGCTAAATGGAAAAGAAACAGAAAATAGGAACACATATATCCTAAGGTAGTCTAATTAAAGAATTGAAGTTTTGAATTTCATATCCCTGCAGGAGGAGACTGGAAAATCTCAAAGCATAATGTATGAGTGGTTGGATTCTGATTTGGAAAAATCGTTCATGCTCAACTGAAGGCCTATATTAGAAATCAAAAATATTTCTCAGGGATAAAGGACTTTTCCAGCTATGAGGAACCCAGAATCAAGTCTGGTGTAAAGCATCAATGGACATGGGGTGCTGCACTGCTGAACATAAAACAGGTTTAGCCTCATCAGAGACGGTATAAAGGAAGCTCTGCAGCTAAATCAAACTGATTTAGTAATGGCTGTTCTGAATAGATTTCATAACGTCTCAACCATTCTCAGCAATAGACTTCTTTATTTGAATGGCATACCCATAGAACTGAAGGATGCAATTGTCTTTGGCATTAAGGATGGCAAAATTGTCAATGACGGCCAGGATGGAGAAGCAAACTCTATTGTAAGATCTTTTTTCACACCAGAAATTTAAATAGTAATGCCCTGATACTTTTTTTTTTTTCCTCAGGATATATCTTGCAAAAGATAAGGACGACTTCAGCAGAGCTGTACAGAACTGTCATTCTGGTGCAGCAGCTGAAGAAGTAGCAGTGATGTGGAGGCTCGTTTTGCTAGTGGTAATAATATCATCTCTCCAGAACAAGAAGGAACAGAAAACACAACACTGAAGTTCTGTTACCAGTCTCACAAGCATATGATTTTCAGTAAAAATTTTCAGAAAAGATATTTCATAAAAGTTTTGGACCATAATGCCTCCAGCATTCATGTACAGAATATATAATAAATTTTCTTTTACGCTCAAGGACAAACGAGTTGTGTATAGATTATCTCAGAAATGCTTCCACCCTAACAATATAAAACAATACAATGTTTATTTAAAATGAATTTGTTCCTAGTCACACGATGATCACCATTTATTGCCACCTAGCCATAAGTGGGAGAAAGGCTGAACACTGTTGATAAAGCTTGATTCTTACTTACTTTCTCCTTCATTAAGAAACAAACAAAATCTTAAAGGTATTGTAGTCTGACAAAGAAGTATTATGCCTTACATATCTATAATTCTACATAGTTCTACCTGTAATCTTACATTCTTATAGAATACTTATCTCTAAATATTACCTCTGTCAATATTATAAACATTTCTTGTATCTCTTGAGATATGAAAGATATATCAAGAAGCTGACACAACATTTCATTTTTAAAATAAGCAACAATCAAAAATTCATCCAATTGGTTCTAATGTGAGTAGTGATCTTTTGTGTGCCCAAGGCATATGCTTTTCTACCACTGAAGTGCAATAGAAACTTTTTTTTTTTGGTGAAATAAAATTAACATTTGTTCAACATCKTCCAGGTTATCATGAATATGAAAGTCTGATGTTATAGATTGTATATTTCCTTCTGTTTTTCTTTTTATTTTAATACTTTTATTCAGTTTTTCATCAGTCTTTATAAGCTGGACACTTAACTTACTTACAAAGTTATAATAGCAGAGGTGGGCGTGGAAATTTCTCCTGAGTATTTTTATACAAAATATAACCTCATTATATGGCCTACATTCTCATGAGGATCCTGTAAGCATCATGACCTCATTATATGCTCCTGGAGAATATACCCCACTACCCACTCCTTCTGGGTAATATTAATTGACTATGAAAATAAATACTCAACCTATTACTTTTCTTAGTTAATCAGAACAAAAGGGATTGCAGAATGAATTCTTGCAGGAAATATATTGTGCTCCCAAAGAAGCATTGGGGATATTCTGATAGATATTTTTGCATGGTGTATAATTAGGTGGGAAATTAAGAAGGTAAAAACTAAAAATATGTTTCATACAAAGAAAATAAGAACACACAGGGCAGATTTGTAGTCTTACATACTCTGTGACAAAAGTCAATAGCGAATGCCTACAAATATTAGAATAGGGAAAACTCTGAGAGGAAATACTCCACAGACCTCACCATCTTCCTACCACCCCTCCCTCCTGYCCCCCTTTTTTTTGTTTGTCATGAATGTGCATGTTTACTGCACCTATGTAAATTTTAACATCCACAAAGCACAAAACCACCTATGACCACTTTAACTCTGCACARATTTATCTCATGTTTCCTCCTAAATTATAATCATATTTTTCATTTCCATGTACACTGGAGTGCATTCAGGTTAGGGTTCCAATGTGGATCAGAACAGGACCAGGACATACTCTTCTCCACTTGATTTAATCTTAATATCAAGTCAGTATTCAGCAATATYCCATTCAACTTCTTTCAGATAAAATTCAGCAATTATAACATGGATGAAGAGAGATTTTTTAAAAAAAAAAAAATTGAAAGATTTACGTAGGAGATAAAAAGCATAAATACACATACACACACATATATATACACATATATATATGTATATATAAAAACACTAAGGGGAAGATAAAGTTCCTGTTTTTTGAATTAGGCAGCTTAGGATTTTTTGAACTCAGGATGGAAAGGAACTGCTGAACTGTGGTGKTTTTTTTGTTGGTGGTGGTGTTTTTGTTTTTTTTTTTTCCTGCTGCTGCCAAATTGAATAATTTTTGTATCTTCTTTAGAGAAAGCTAGAGGAGAAATAAATCTTTAATTTTTTCCAAGAGATGGATAAATTGCTATTCTCTGTGATAAATGTGGTAGATAAGTAGCTGGCTGCTGACAAAATRTCATCTACTCATAATCATTATATGCACTTACAAATTGCAATAAATGTAAAAAAAATCATCCTTTATCAATGATGAAGAATGGACTTATGACATAAACAGCACACCAACATAGCTAGTCACTTATTTTTTCAGTGTTAACTGTTATATGCCATATTGAGGTAAATAAGAATCAGATCTGTTAAGATCAGAAACAGAAGATATGCCTTAGGCTAATGCTGAAGACATTAATGCATGCTAAAATCATCAATAAATTATAGCCTTTTATTATCTTTTAATTAAACTCTCTAAGTCATTATATGAATTGTAAATTTGACCTTTCCCATATATCCACCTTGTAATGTGTCTATGGCAWTTTTTTTACACAGATTTTGAAATTAGAATTTTAAATTATCTTCCATGCAATATTTCAAAAGTCAAGTCCTAGTTACAACTGAGAAAATTCAAATGAGTGACRTTTTGTCAAGAAATATACTTTTCCCACTCATAACCTCTTTTAGCCTACACTAATAGAGTGTTTATATTTTCATTGCCCGCCTACTTTGTGCTCATGAAAGGAATACATCCATTAGAAAGAATTTGCTTCAAGAATCTAGCTTTTCACTGA
Organism: Eudromia elegans; assembly: GCA_003342815.1. Classification (NCBI taxonomy): domain Eukaryota; kingdom Metazoa; phylum Chordata; class Aves; order Tinamiformes; family Tinamidae; genus Eudromia; species Eudromia elegans. The sequence goes on from PTEX01000318.1 coordinate 224,157, forward strand.
CCACATGACTATCTTGAGCTAAACATATGATTATTAAATAAAGTCCTAACAGCTGAGATGAATGTCCTTATATAACAAGTTTCTCAGTTGTCTTCACTGAATTGGTAACAGAGAAAATGAGTGAACTAGATAAATACTATTAGACCTATTCCTTTATTTTTTTTTTCTTTTCAAGTTTTTCCAGTGATTGAATGAAGACTTTTTTTTTTTTTTTTTTTTTTTTTTTTTTTCCTTTCTCTCTTCCCCTGTAAAGCCTGAATTAAGACTTTTCTGGACTATTAACAAACAACACAGGTAAGGCAGATTACAGGATATCGTTACCATTGTTCTTAGATGTGTTTTTAAGTGGTCTGTGCCCAAGRATACCTTTAAAATACAACGAAGACTGGGGTGAAATGGACTTCAGTCTAATATCTGATTAAAGTGTTTCATGCACTTAATTTGTGACTGATATTGGCAGATCTGATGTCTGACATAGCTTCCATTCTAAAAAGTGTAMACGCACTCATGTATTATTACTTAGTTGAAAAACATAGTAAATTTATCCTGTGAAGATATCATAAACTAGAAGGGCATTATTTATTTTATTTATCATTAGAACCAGGAAATAGTCAGATCTGGTTTGTTCTGTTTTCAATTCGATTTCACATATACTCTGCCACAAAATGTCATCTTTTTAAATAAGGTCCTTCTTCCTTCCTAATATAAATCAGGGTTTATCCAGAGAGGCCCAAGAGGTATGAATTATTGAACTATACAGGAAAAACAACTAAAACTTAATTTTCAAGCACTTGGGTTTTTACATAGTGAATAACGTGAGTAGAGTAGATTTCATAACAGAAAAGTATTTAAAAGGAAGACCTGAATCATGAGGAAGTGTAAGTAAGTACACTTTTTTGGACAAAGTGTAATACGAAAAAGCTCTAAAGTCATATAATTAAAAAGTTATAAATAACATRGAATATGAAAGAATATAAAGGAAGTGGATATGCACAAAATGTGCACATAAAGTCTAATAAACATTACCATAAATATTCACTGAATTTCATCACCATCAACCCCCAAAAAAGAAAATGCATACAAAGTACAGAAAATGCATTGCAGATGCAATTTCTACACCCTATTCCCACTGATAACCTCCTGTATTTTTGATGCAAATTGAGTACTGTTGTGTTGTTAAGCTCCATCAACAAGTGTCTTATGATTCAAACAGATGTTCCTATGTTTCAGGTCCATTGGTACCAATACTCAATGTAACTTTGCCCAGAGGAGCAAGGGAAGTAATAGAGTATGGCTGTAACATTAGCCTGCTGAGAAATGGTCCATCTATGCCAGAGATTTGCTTCAGTAAACAGAGACTCTTATTCAGATTTGTTCTTTCCCTACAGATATCCCAGATACCTTCGAGTGACTCAAGAGTATAAATGGTATAAAATAAGCAACAGACTGGTTTACATTGTTAATTTTGCAAAGATACAAAGCAAATCTAAAAGGTTGTATACATTTGTTTTTAATCACAAACTTTTACAGCCTAAGCGTATTGGATTGCAAGCAAATCAAGGATCACCTGCTTCCCTAAACCATCATAATCAGAGAATTTTTTTTCGTTTTGTTATGAGTTGTAATTCAATATTGACCTGCAAAGTCTGTAAGATAAAACTTTCTCACTTTTCCACTGGGAAAGCTTGCTAAGAAAGGCTGTGGACTCTCCATCCTCTGAGATATTCAAAACTGACTTGAAATGACCCTATCAAACCAGCTCCAGTGGACCCTCTACTGGACTTAAACAGGGGTTTTAGATGACATGGTCTTCTGAGGATATTCCAATCTATTCTGTTCAGTGAGTCKATATATGTAGTGCTTCTGAATGCTTTTCTGAATTATGAAATTATCCACCAAATGACTCCTAAAAGAGAAATATATTCCCAGAAGCTACTTTCTTGTTTAACGAAAGATGTAATTAGCTAATATTTTTAAAAATAATTTTCTCCTGGGAAGAAAAATATGAAGAATTAATAAACTATGTATTAATTTATGTACTTATATATATTYTATATATATATWTTTTCACCACGACAATTACGTACTCTGATRTAACATTTATCCAATGTTCATATTGATAGGAGTTATCAGCCTGGCTCCTTCAGCATCCCCAGAATTTTTAAGTATGAGTGTGTCAGAGAATGTTTACATTTCCCAAATAAAATGAATATTGAAAGGAAGATGCAATACAGAGTAATTATTTGTTGTTGCTGTTATCTTTCCCTTCAAAACTGAGTACTAATTACTGCAAATTTTATGTTCTTAATGAATTTTTTTTTCCACATTTCCCATGAATTACATTATGGTAAAAGTTAGGGTCCATGCTGTTCAGTAGAGTTATTCTTGTTTGACAAGTCTTCCCAATCYGCTSCAGAAATGTGGATTAGATGAGCGGACAGTGAGGTGGATTAGGAATTGGCTCGATGACAGGGCTCAGAGGGTGGTAATCAGTGGTGCCGAGTCCAGCTGGAGGCCTGTGGTTAGTGGTGTCCCCCAGGGATCAGTCCTTGGTCCAGTCCTGTTCAACTTTTTCATTAACGACCTGGATGAAGGGATGGAGTGCTCCCTCAGCAAGCTGGCTGATGATACGACAACTGGGATGAGTAGCTGATATCGCTGAGGGCTGCGCTGCCATCCAGAGGGACCTGGACAGAATGGACAACTGGGCGGTGAGTAACCTCATGAAGTTCAACAAGGGCAAGTGTAGGGTCCTGCACCTGGGGAGGAATAACCCTAGACACGCCTACAGGMTGRGGACTGACGTCCTGGAGAGCAGCCCCGCAGAGAGGGACCTGGGCGTCATGGTGGACGACAAGTTGACCATGAGGCAGCAGTGTGCCCTCGTGGCCAAGAAGGCCAATGGGATCCTGGGGTGCATTAAGAAGAGCATTTCCAGCAGGTYGAGGGAGGTGTTTCTGCCCCTCTACTCAGCCCTGGTGAGGCYGCACCTCGAGTACTGTGTGCAGTTCTGGGCTCCCCAGTGCAAGAGAGATGTGGAGCTGCTGGAAAGAGTCCAGTGCAGGGCTAAAAGGTGATTAARGGCCTGGAACATCTGCCCTATGARCAAAGGCCCTATGAGAGAGCTGGGCCTGTTCAGCCTGGAGAAGAGAAGGCTGAGAGGGGACCTCATCGTGTGTATAAGKACCTCAACGGAGGGAGTGAGGAGGATGGGGCCGGCCTCTTCTCAGTGGAGGCCAGTGATAGGACTAGAGGGAATGGCCAAAAATTGARGCACCAAAAGTTCCACAGGAACTTGAGAAAGAATTTCTTGACAGTGAATGTGAYAGAGCACTGGAACAGGTTGCCCAGASAGGTGGWGGAGTCTCCTTCTCTGGAGATCTTCAAACCCCGCTTGGACACTATCCTGTGCCACATGCTCTAGGAGAATCTGCATTTGCAGGGAGGTTGGACTAGATGACCTCTAGAAGTCCCTTGCAACCTTAAGCATTCTATGATATGCAAATATTTTAGAATACATAATTATTTTGTAATCTTTGAAGTGGTGGGACATACAGGCAAAAATTAGGATTTCTACTCATCAAGCAAATGAATTTATCAAACATTACTAGTTCTAAAATACTATTGCTCACAGATTACAAGATCTCATTTGCCTATACAGAGATCTAACGATTCATTTAAGATGTGGACCTGARCAGTTCATAAAACTAGATACTTAAGCAACCATCACAGAAGACAACTTACCGATCTTATAGTGTAATATAAGCTTGTAAATCAATAAGTAACTGTAACAAACGCTTTTTCTGAGTTGAGTGACCATATCTCTATGACCCTAGAATAAAAATGCAGTTTAAAAGAGTCTGGATAGAGGACTCAAAAGTGAGGAGGAGGTAGTGTCAGTGGGAACTCTTTCTATGAACAAGGTAAGCTAGATATTTTAATCTAAGTTCTTTGTATCATGTAGCGTGGCATGTTGCTTCTTAACCTGTCCTCCCTCTGTGACTGAATTACCTTCAGTGATTCCTTTGTCCTCATGTGAGGCAGAGTGGAGCAGTATCTGTGCTCTGATAACTGCAAAGACAGCAGGAAATGAAAACAGATGAAATCCATCAGACAGCTACATCAGGGATTCTGTAGGGAAGCTGTTTTATGCTCTAAGTGACTGGCAGTTATGGAGAAAGTCTTGGAGTGCCTAACAAGAAATCACTATAAGACACTTTAGAAGAAAGTGCTGTTCTTTGCCTACATTCTCTCGCCTTTGAAGTCTAGTATGGCTTTTACCAGGCGAACCTGTGCTGGGAAAGAACAGTGATCATTCCACATCCGAAGCAATAAGTAAATCCTCAGGGGAGCTAAGGAACATATGTGAAAGCAATTGCTGTGACTTCTTTTAAAAGGTTACAGAATACATTCCCCTAACACCCTGCCATAGTCTGTTCTGCTGACTAACACAAAAACAAGCATGGGACTCAGTTGCTTCCTTTCATAGCCTCCYCTCTTTGCCTTATGCTTTCCACCCTTTCTGAGCACATCAAAACTTTTGAGTTTGTGACAGCCTTTTTCTTGAGGTAATTGCTACTAGCAGCCACTTTCCCATGCTTGTAACTTGGTAGGGCTGTTTGTGTAGAAAAATATTTTCTATATATTATCTGATGAAATAAAGATTCATGATGTAGCTAAATACATACATGAAAAATATTAATTATTCTGCAAAAAAGAGCAGTTTGACAACAGAGAATACTTTTTTTTTTTTTTAAACTAGAGTCCGACTAGAAATGTTGAGCACTATCAAGGACTCAGCTGTTTATTTTATGAACTCAGACTCAGTAACCTCTGAAACCAAATAAAGATACCTTACCATATGTAACTAGGGCCTAGGTAGCACCAGTAACACAACTGAACATACAACACTGGTAACACAACTGAAGTCAGGGCAATACTTTACAAATCTCTAATGTTTTAATGGACTTTGAGCTGGAAAAGAAATTATAATCTTTTGGGTTAATTCTWTTTGAAAAACTGGACATTCTTTATGGATGTTTACCAACAATGGATGCTTTTTGACGAAGGTCATAGTCTGCTAGAAGATTGACTAAGTAACTATTCTCTAAATAATAAGTAATAAACAATTATTAAAGAAAATGGGACAATTTATGATAGTTATAAAATTGTTCAGTCTGACAGTTTTGGTCATTTCCGCATTAACTRTATCTTTTTTATAAAGTTTTCAAAKAGAAAATATCTCTGTATTCTGTATTCAGTTTTACAGCAGTTCAACTTTGTTTAACATAAAAGACCCTACAAAATGCAAAACCAGGGGAGATATGGGTGAAGCTTGACATTCTGTTGATTTCAGTATTTTTTGTTTGAAAGAGAACAGAGAGATACATTTAGCATTTCAGAATACAAAAATATAAAAATGATTAAGATTTTGATTATGTGAATTACTGGGTGGCAGGTGTCTTACAATAAAAACAAGAAAATTTTACGTAAGAGACTGTCTTTCAATCAGAGACTGTCTTTCAATCAGCAGACTTGTCTTTCAATCAGTAAGTGAATATTACTCTTTGAAAAATGAACATTTTAGCAGACTCTTACTTGGGCCACCAAAAATACAGCTTAGAAAGTCAGTATTCATGACTGAAAATGTGAGGAAAATATTAGAAAGATAATTCTTCTGTCCTCACTGGCTGTTTTAAATGAGACTTATTTCACTAATTTAACTGCATGTTCTTTTTTTTTTTTTTCATATTCATAAAATGTGTAATTTTAGCACATCATTGTGGTGTGATGTTCTTTTCACAAATGTCATGACATTTGTCCTTCAAGCTCATTTCTATTCTCTTCTCTCATTAGCATTCCTGTTTGGCGACTGTCTGTGCTATTCTCCTGATTACTGCGCCAATTCATGACACCTGGCCACAGTAACCTTTGGAATGGTTTAGAACGTGAAATTCCCAAGGCTTAGGATGATCTCAATACTCAGTTAATGTTATGTATGTTTGGACAGATGCCCAGATGTTTCRAGAGCCTCCATTTTAATTTATAATTTTAAAATATGAACTTAACAAATAAATATTTATTCGTATTTGATTCTGTAAAAGACATATGCACTATTAATGGCTTCCAGAGATGTTTACAGTACACTCTTTCAAAARCAGTTTGCTACTCTTGGCTGAAATCTTGAGCATTACTGAGAAAAAGAAAATGGTATAGTGAGGAAAATTTTATCTTTCTTGTTAACTTTGCTAACAGTAATGTAAGAAGATTTAGCCCCTGAGATTTTTTTTTTTTTAAACAAAGTGTGTAAAACTTTAGAAACTTATGCAATGCTTTCCTCTCTGTAAAAAGTTTCTCAAGGAATTTTGTTAATATCTTCAATATTAGCAATTGTACAAATATCACATCAATGGATGTGATTGTTAAATCACATTGTTAAAAATTGTTAAAATGAATAAAAGTAGATCACTAGATGTGAAATTATTTTGGGTCATTTATGTAACTGATATAAATGAGGTCACTCGCCTAATCCATAATGAAACATAATTTTYATTTTTCAATGAATTACATTTTTAATGTATAACACCATTTCTATAATATCATCTCTTTCTTTGTCTTATCTTCCAGGTAGCGTTTTTTTTTCTCCAAATTATAAACATCATCTTTTAACGTAGATTCTTTTCCTGAGTATTTAAAAATAAATCTGTTAATGAGCTGACATAACTTTTAAAATAGACACTTCCAAAGATTAAAATGTYATGCTGGCTGGGCTGTACTTTTCCAGAAATATCCCTTGTAGTAAAATAATAGAATTTATTCAGCTAATCATTTTAGAAGAAAGCAGATTTCTTTCTCTAACTTTATCCTGTTACTGCTCAATATTTGTCATGAAAACTCATATTTTCATATGCTTTTGCTGCAGTAAGATGAATGCAAAGGAATTTGATCTGTTTATTTCTATAAGTTACTACCATTAGATTTCTTTGAATTACGGCCTTATCTCACTATTTTATTGATAATTTRTTCTTTTTCTCTCCTGTTAAATACAATGTCTTGTGTTATTATTTTAGCCTCTACTGAATAATACAAAGAACTACATCTAAGTATTTATTTTATATGTATTTTCTGAGAGAAAAACAAGAACTATGAGGATATGATTAAAATATTGTCTGTTCTGAGAGGTGTTGATGAATACCAGCAATTTCACATTAATAAGCCCCATGACAAATGCACTCAGGAAAGGATCAAGCAATCCTTTCGTTAAAATCAATGAAACTGAATGATACTTAGGAARTGCCTACTGAGGTCAGTGGAACTACAGCGTAGGTGTGCAGCGTAGTGCATATTTCAGCCCCAAATTTACTGCCTTGCAGTAGCAGTTCTCTGTGAKCTGTAACAGCTTGATTATCTGTAGCAATATGGTGACCCAGATCTCTGACAAGCTAGATTTGTTTACCTTCTTCTTGCCATTTGTGTTAAATAATACATAACAGAGGACATGAAGAAATACGTGAAACTATAGTTACAGACACAGCCTCCTCACACACATTTTCAAATGTATTCAGGTATATAAGGGGATAGCAGGAACTAATAGATCAGATAGATTTTTTTTTTTTTAAAAAAAAAGGAAACTAAAGCAATGAAAAAAGTTAGGAAGGATATATTTGGCCCTTTCAGGTTTGTAGTTTGATAGAATGAAAAATTGTCAATCACTTATTAAAAGATTTCTGTTGTAACAGGATGGTTGCACTTATGAAGTATGAAGTTGGTCATGTAATATACATCTCTATTATCTTATATCACACCTCTATTTTCTAGGGCACTGGAGGAGGAACCATCCAAGTTAAAAAGTACTGCATTTTAAAGGGGACTTTTTTCAATAATGTACTTGCCTACAGAGCTAAATAAAACTAACTGTGGGCCAAACAGATTTCATGCCACAAGTTGGAATTATTCTTAGAAACCTAAACTCAAGTATCTTTATGGCAGGTATATGGCAGGTATATGGCAGGTATATGGCAAGTATATAAGGTATATAAGAACTATATATCAAAATTTCTAATTAGAGTACTTACTTGCATGGGGCATAGTACTAATATAGTACTAATATAGTACTAATTAGAGTACTTACTTGCATGGGGCTCTTCCCAAACTTTCTGTAGAACAGAGTTGATATTGGTCTGTTATTAGATATCTGATTAAGGAGAACATCTATGTAATGCAGAATAAAGTCTAGGCACCTGAATTCTGGCTACTGGCAGACAGGATGCAAGTGTCTGTGTTGATATTCACACTATCATCCCGAGSAGTGGTGATAAATGTAGGCCAGACAAAGGATACATTGATTAAAGCTTTTGTCTTTTYGGTGAACTTGGATGTCTGCTTCAGGCTTGCATGTAAGCAGCTAGATAAACATTTCTATATGGTTAGGTCCTGGTTTTGCTTAGAAAAAGGTGATGATATTCTCTTAACAGCCTAATGACTATGACCAYTTCTTAAGGATATTGCTTGAAGTCTTAAAACTTGAGATTCAGATTTTAGGATCTCCAGCATATCTTTCAAAATTTAACAGCCACAGCTGTTGTGGTTTTAATGAGTCTGATCCCATGGCTAGGAATGATTCAAGCAAGTGACCTGAAGGAAGCTCATTCTAGAAAAACTAGTTTTCACCCAAAACACAGATGAGGATCGGCTGYGAATATAACAAATGCTCTTAGTATAAAAAAAATTAAAATGTTTCATAATCCTGGTCTTACTGAACACAGTTTAAGTAATTTTATGAGTCTGATTTTAAGTATATACTGTCATTTATATTTTATTTAATCTACTACATACAGAAGAGGACAGAGGACAATCTTTCAGTGAAAGGAGACTTCCTTAACAAAAGAAACAGTTGAAATCATCTGTAATGTGTAAAAGCCTTTGATTTACCTAAGCACTATAAAATTATAAAACTAAGCCTTTATATATATATATATATATATATATAAAAAATTAAACTAATTCCTAGATTTAATGTTTTTGTTAATAATAAATTCTATCCTGCTGTCATTCTGTATCCACCACATTCCACTTAAGGACAGAGGAGAGGGAAGTGTATGAGAGGCTTTGTTATGATAGAAGATTACTTATATAAGAGAAATTCCTTGTGAAAGAATAGTGCTGTTCAATAGCAATTGTGGTTATTCTCTGTGTTATCATATTATAATTCATCAGCATTTTCAGCATCAAGTTCTCTCTTAGCAAACCACTAAGTACAGAGAAGTGTCAGAATGCTTTCAAACTACAGTCACACCAAGCCTCACAGAACAAAAGTTGGAGAAAAATGTGGTCATTTATCTAGGGGGAAAAAAAAAAAAAAAGGAAGAAAAAGGGATATTCTTTGTTCAAAAGGAAAGATGGCAAACTCTGGATTGCAAGATGTCTCCAGATAATGCTACAGATGTTCAAATTCAAGATAAAATYCAAACTTGACAATTTAGGCATAAAGCTTGTGCCTAAAGTTAAGGTATGATCATTCAAAATATAAGARAAAAGGAGCATTAGTATAGTGACACATATGCAAGCTTTTCTTTAACTTTTAATTAAAGCTTAGCTTTCTGTTAAGCTAAGGTTCAGCTAAGGTACTAGTTTTCTTCTTGTTCTTTTTCACGACCTGATCATATTTTCAAGCAAATCATTTATTTCAATCAAGCCCTCTGTGAACATAAAATTGTGCTATGTCAGCACTTGCTGTTCACTCTTGACATTTTTCATTTCTGAATGATCTTTCTCTCGTTGTCTTTTGCTTTTGCTTTTCCTGATTGCTAGAGAACATCTTTTATTTCTGCTGAACCAAAACACTTAAATGATAGTACTGATGTTATGCTTTCATTTGCAGAGCACTTGTACTCTAACTTTTGATCTCTGATGATGTTGCACTGGCTTGTAAGAACATTTTCCTAGTAGTGGTTTTTTTTTCCCCATAATAGATGAAAAGAATATTTGAAAGCCCAATCYTGAAGTATCATTTTGTATATGGATCTCTTTCAGTATGTCCTRTGTCTCAAAATCAAACACTCTTCTACGCATCCAAAAGACTCATTGCCCTGTTTCTTTCCCTAGATTTTGTTTTATTATTATGTTCTATACTTACTTACCCAAAGATATTTAATGGAGTTGATTTGCATTTAGTAATCATTTTTGGCTATTTTCAAACAGTATTTTGAGAATATAAGCTTTTTTTTTTTTTTTTTTTTTTTTTTTCTATAAAAAAAAAAAAAAAAAAATCCCTTATTATGCTGCAGAATTAACATCCTTCTTGTAGACTAAGTCAGACCATAAGATTGGGCATGACTTTTGAGATTGTTGAACAATCTATTTGACATATTTTCTTAATTATCAGGATAGAGTCCCTTGTTTTATTCATCATTTAATATGAAAAGGTGTATCCAAATAGAAATTAATACCCCATTGTGTTTATTTTTGTTTGTTTGTTTTCTGGGATTCTTATTTACCTAATATCGGTGCTTCACAAATCTAAATAATATTGTCTGTTATACAAAAAGAGTTGAAAATGATCTTCTATGTGACCACGTGCAAGGAAGGAATATGAATCAGTCATCTCTTACCAGGGAAAATTATTTTTTTTTTTTATGATACTCTTTCAGAGATTTTTTTTTTATTTTTGGTCACAGAACAGCTTGTGTAATAATTTACATTTATTTACAAAAYGTGTCCATAATTCTACCTTTTCAGAACAACATTTTATATTCTATTCAAAGGGCAAGACAATGGAAAAAAGCTCAGCATTTTAGCCTGACAAACCCTTGAAATATTGCTTCATAAAATTTCGAGCTTCTTTAGTTGTTGCTCCACTGAGATGCTCATAAACTTACAAGAATACATTCTGCAGTCTTTGATAGAGCTACATAGTCTTGACAGTTATTGGAGATCTTCCAAACCAATCTGTAACCTAGGGTAATAAGATTCAAACCTATGGCAAAAGAAGTTAGTTCACTGAAMCCTCTCAATAAATCTTTTCACTGTAAATGAATATGTTCTTTATTCTCACATTTACCATATTAAGGTCTGTTGCTTTGTCACAGTCTGCTGTTCTCTACTTGGAAAGATTCTTAGTACAGAAGATAGAAAAGAAAATAATGCCAGCTACATAAGTATTAAATATATTTTCTCTGCCCTGAGAGAAGCAGCAGCATAAAATATATTCCAGATGGASGTAAAATGGGATAGAGGTTGCGGAGGGAACTTATTTAGGCTCAAAACAGCAGAAAGTGAGAAGAGCTCTGCTGCTCTGAATATGTGGCCACCATTGCACTGTAAACAGATGCAAAGCCTTTCTTGTCTCTATCAAGGAGTGAACCCTGTATCATGCAAACAAGTGAACAAACATGGCCTTTTCTCTCAAAGCCCTTAAATAAAATATTGCCATATAAGTTGTAAAGAAAACAAAGCAGGAATTTGCCTAGAACTTATTGTCACATTATCAGCGGGATGCAGCAGAGCTCTCTTTAGGGAACAGCATGATCCAACAGCAAAATGTGCTTCCTGTGCACGGGTTGTAAAATAGGCTTCAATGGAAGACTGAGATATAAGTAAAGGAACTTCTACCAAGTTTCCTAAAATCTCATTTTGCAAACTTCATAAGCATCCAGAATAGAGATGCACAATTTGATCCCAAAGCTGAGACTAACCAGCGTGATGGAGTTTCAGAGTAGACAGTGAAGGAAAATGAAGGGCAGGCAGTAATATGGAAGCTGAAAAAATAATAACGCATTGCTAAACCTAAACTTCTCTTCCCTAAGATGTAACATGTTGCATGTCCAATGGAGTGGAATGAACACATAAGGGATGCAAAAACAAATCATGAAATAAACCTGTCTTTCTGAAAATTAAGTTGAACTTTATAAATACTTAAACTCTAAAGTGATCCTCTGTTGAGGATCTCAAGACCATTTACTAAGACCAAGATCAAATCTTTGATCTTATTGCACTTTATTGCATCCTTGAAACTATTTGAAGACAAAGTATTGTTAGACTTCTGGGAACATAATGGATAAACTAAATTGTGGTCTAAATAGGTATGCAGTGAGGGAACTAAACAAATTCACTGCTAGGTAACTTTAGTAAGTGATCATTAGATTGAAAGTAATTGTCTAGATTGTTTGTTAATAAAATCAGCTCTGCCACTCGCACTTCATTAAAATRAATCAGGAATATATTACTGAGGAAAGAAATGTGTTTTCCTTAATAATTTGTATTAAAAGTTGGATATTTTTGAAAATTCATTTTTTATGGCACATAAATTTAAAATCCAAAGTAAAAACTTATTTTCAACCTTCTAACACAAGACTTAAAACACATTTGCTTAAAATTCTTGTATGTATAAAGCAAAGTACCTTTCAAAGAAATGYAAAAGAAGTTTATTGCATACATAATTTTTTCTGTTTTGTATTTTAACTGAATGAATTCATAATCAAATGCTGAGTATAAGTACATGAGGGGAGAATGTAGGGAGGAGGGGGCCAAACTCTTCTCGGTGGTGACAAGGGGTAATGGGCACAAGTTGAAACCCAGGCAGTTCCTTCTCCTTGTGAGGAAGAACTTCTCTCCTGTGAGAGTGATGGAGCCCTGGAACAGGCTGCCCAGAGAGGCTGTGGAGTCTCCTTCTCTGGAGATCTTCCAAACCCGTCTGGATGCCACCCTGTGCCATGTGCTCTAGGGATCCCTGCTGGAGCAGGGGSGTTGGACTAGATGATCTCTAGAGGTCCCTTCCAATCTCAACCATGCTGTGCTGTGCTGTGTCTTTAACATTAAATATTTTCATCAGCCAAATTACATATCTCATATTATATATATTTCATATATTACATAGTACATTTTATACTKTTCATAATGTTTTGGGCAGGGTTTTAACTGGATACTTTTCAACACAGCTTTATTGGCTTTGGAGTTGTTATACCACATTGTGCAAACAGTAAGCTTGCCCAGCAAAGATTTAGCAGTAAAGTTTCACCTAAAATATGATTCTACATTTGTTTTCCTATGAAGCTTGTTAGCTTTCAAAAAATCTTTCCAAAAGATTTTTCTTCCTCAATCATTATGAAAACCTTTTGTATACCTGCAAAAAGTTTTACTCTCTTAGAAAGAGCACAGTTTTCTTAGTTTTTGATTATAGTTTCCATGACTTTCAATTTTTTAATTGTCTTCTGTAATTTTTTCCAGCATTTTTCTACCGACATCATATTGTGCCAAATGAAAACTAGCACCCTTTCCTGATGAGAAATCAATCTTAACTCAAGCAAAACAGTTACTATTTCTCAGTGTGAAGCCATTCATTTTACTAAAAACAGCTGATGAATTTGACATTATTATAAATGAATCTCAAAATGTAAAGAGTTCACTCATTCTTGTTTGCTTATAAAGATGGTAAGCATGTGAACCAGCCTACGTATGAACTCTCTCACCAATGTCTCTATTAATATATGCACAAATATTGAATAATTACCAATCTATTTTACATTTTAAATGTTTATGAAAATATTATGAGAAATTTCATAAAAAATATTGTATGAAAATAGTGAGAAACTATTTAAAAAGAATGTCAATACCTTTATCTCTGCTAGTTTTGTATAATAGTATTAATCTGGTAAATTTCAGATATATTCTCTAGATAAAATTTTGATATAAAATTGCCTGTCATAGTGAAATTTCTACTATAAGTTTGAGATCAAGTATAGATTTAACATGTGGCTATGCTTACTATCATAAATCTCCTGCTTCACATTTCCTGTGGATCATTTCCCTGCAGTTAAACCTCCTGAGTACCTATGACACGTAATGACTATCCATCCTGCTGTGTTTGCTTAAATGGATGTAGTTTTAAAAAATATCTCTATATATCAAATCTCTGAAATTCTAATGGGAATACTTCCAGATGCATATATGTCTGATAATTATATAACAACTTAAAGAGATCTGTGACTATAAAAAATATTCAGTTTAAGATAAATAGTTCACATGTTTGTCAGTAAATGGCAACCACTTTATGTAAAGGTAGTTTATGAGAAAGAGCCTCAGTTTAGCTGTTTGCTCTCTGTCCTGTTGATGCCACAAGTAAGCATCAAGAAGCTCAGAAYCTCCCTAACAGGCTTCTACATTAAGAAATAATGGATAGCCTAGAAAGAGGCTGTGCTTTTTTAGCTTCCTAGTCCAATGCACAATGAAGTAATAGTGTTTATAATATAAGAAACAAGTAAAACATAGAATTAATTGAAATGGTGTTATATAAAATTGTAGT
>PTEX01000318.1:238545-286278 GCA_003342815.1 Eudromia elegans
AATTTATGCCACAGTACAGTCATTTTGCAATATATATGTATATTTGTATATGTATATATTTGTATTGTTGGTAGGAATAGTGAATGAGAGGCAGATATCTAATATATTCCAGAAGAAAAAATCAGCAGATGTTGTACCGAGTTTTAGAGATGTTTAAATGAATTGATGAATATAATACTTTTTTCAGCTGAAATGCCTTGTATTTGTGCATTCCACTTCCTATGTATTTTAGCTGTCTATTGTCTTATATATATATATGCATATGTATATGTACAAAACCAATATACTTTGTATTGTATTGCTGTGGGACGCAGCCTTGTCTCTTTGATTTAAGTGCACAAGAGAGGATCGGCTCAGGTAGTCTACCTTTGTATATATGTATATATTGCATTATAGTTATGGGGACCTTAGGGATGTATGGGGGTAGCGGCCGCTTGACCTTTGGGTGAACCCGGCGAGGAGSGGGCTAGGTGCTCCTGGGCCTGACCAGCGTCGCTGGGCAGCCCARGAGCCTCTAACCAATAGCAACCCAGGAATCTCCTGGCATTGGCAGAAGCCAGTGAAGGGAAGGATCCTGGATGGACCTATCCTAGCTAGCCGAGCCATCGCCTGAGGGGTTGCATCCAATCACGGAGGACAGAGTGGACCCTCGCCGTCCAACCAAAAGGTTCACAGTGGCTGCATCACCCTATATATATCCCAGAGGGTCCCACAATAAAGTGGGCTGTTCTGCTGCAGATGCTGGTGTGTGATTCTTCTGCATAAGTGTGCTGTGTGCCTGTGATTAGCAGCTGCTGTGTGCGTGTGGAGCAGCGTCCTAGGTGGGCAGTCCCCGCTCTCCCCGGTGACTCCTGGGGCAGCGTTCCGCCCCACCTGCGTGCTGCGTGGGGTCTCACGGACCTCCTCCAAGGCCATCCCTCATGGACCTCCTCCAAGGCCATCCGGAGAGGGGCCAGTATTGGTGGACCGGCAGCCGGCGGCGTGGATCACCGAGCGGCTGCCTGGCCGACCACCGTCATTGTATAATTTCTGTCTAAGACAAAATTGATGAAATGTAGAGAAATTTGATAGTGGCTTCTGTTTTTAAATAATSTGAATTATGCATCCAATACAATTTATTAATTTGTACAGGAGATGAATATCTAGATACTTGTTTTCATTTTACTRTTAACATTTTGTTTTGGAAGTGTAAAATAACATCTTTTGCAGTATASATTTATGGAAAAAATCTAATAATGAAAATAGCAATAAATATTTTCAAATATATGTTTGAAAATACATTATGATAATTGCATTTAAATGTAAGATATATTATTTTTTCTTTTTATTTATATTTTTCTCTTTTTTTTTTCCTCTCTCCCCCTAAGGTAGAATTTAGTTAACTAATTTGCTGTTTCAGTATATTTTCTATTTTAGTATCAGTCAAAGTTAAATACTGACTGTCAATCTGTCTCTTGTAGATATCCTGATATCCATTAGAGTATCAGTTTTAACTATATTGCTTATGGATTTTGAACAGAAATGATATCTCAGAGTCAGCAATACCATGCAAAACTTCTGTGTATATAATTTAACATATATGCCTCCAAATAGAAAACTTTGCATCATAGGATAAATCAACCATTAACTTCCAGCAAGAAAAACATTGCAAAGCCTTTACATTRGAGAGCTCAGTTTCACTTTTGCAGAATTCTTTTTAAGTATTTTCCATTTGCATATGTTAAATCCTTCCCCAATCCACTGTAATTGTTGAATAAGATGAGATGATCCACAATAATGAATAATCATAATTAACTAGCCAAGAAGCACGCCTCACTTCACTTTCTTTCTAGTTATCGATGTCACTATCAGCTCTCTGCTGGAGACTATTATTGCAGCTGTCATAGAATTAAATGAAATCTATCCAACAACATCTGGCTCCTCAGAAGAAAATATGAATAATTTCACCCGCTTTCCCCATCTCTGCCTCCTGTATTCTAATTATGATGTAATGGAGGACATCAGCATGCAGTGGACTTGGTGATTAACCCAGGGCAGCTGAGAAATAGGCCTAGAGAGATGAGCAAGGCACTTGGATCAGCTCAATCAATTATCTTTTTTTCTCAGGGCTCTTAAATACAGGAATGACCTTGTGATGGGAAACAGTAAGTTACACTTGAACCCATTTAGCAGGTCAGACATTTTGCAGTAAAATACAGGAATGAAATGCTCATTTTTCAATTCAGTTATAARGAAAAGGAGCATTACGTATATACTTTACAAGACTTTATTTTGAAAATACAGATGAAAGTCCTTAGCTTGTTCACTCTCTTTTAATCTGTTTTCATATGTAGTTTCTCTTCCTTTTTTTGTTTCTTATTCAGATTAAGCTTCAGTTTTCAGTTATTGAAGTGATATAGAGAAGTATATGTCAGTGTAATGATGAAGGAAAAAAAACAAGCTAAAAATTGACAAGTATTTGTGGTCTTCAGTCCTTGAATTTTAAAAAGCACGGACATATATTATAATAAATAAATGCACACATTTGTACCTCCTTATGTTCCAGAGATTGTAGAGCTTGCTTAATTCAGATTGCAGAAACATTCAGTTTCCTCTTTGAAATGTTAGTTCAAGCAGTTATCACTATAAAGCAATTGGACTAATGATCCCGGATTTATTCCAATAACATTGCATGTTATCTACACTAAACTAAGCAATTCAGATCAGTCAGATACTCATCTACATTGTCCTATTTGGCATAATTTAGAGTTTCTTTGTGCTATCAGAACTGTTAGCACAGAGTGCGGAGTGTATGAAGATCTTAACAGTTTTCCATGCTATTTATTTTAAAGACAAAATTACAGTAAAAATTAAGAACAAACAAGGAAAGTTAATAAAAGAATATTCGTTATAAAAGAAGGTGAAATATTTTCAGATAAGAAATAAAAAAAAAAAAAATCATGATCCTCCGTGAGTCCTCAGTATAAAAAGACATTAAACTGCTTCTATCATGAGTAGGTGTCACTCTGCTACCCCAAGGCATAATGTAATCTTTCGCTGTAATTATTAGAGGGGAACAAATGTCAGAATCTTTAATAAATTTCTGGTACCAGGAGCTGCTGCAATCACTATTGTTAATTTAAATATTGAATTATACCTTCAAGTCTTTGTAAATATAAGAATTGAACTTGCTTTTATCAATTTATTTGTATTGACCTTATTTCTGAACATACTGTTCTTTTTGGAGTTCTCTTTGTGCCTTGTACTAAAAGATATCCTGTTCTAGTATCAGTTGCAATTGTCCAATATTTTAATCTGTTTTTTCTTCTTAGGATTTAGAAGGACATAATGAACATGTCCAGAGCTATGTATATAGCTCTGTCATGAGCTATATACAATTTTTACATCYTTTGCAAGCAGGCTAGATTCAGAAATGGACTTAGTTACCTACCACTTTGGAAATAAAACAATATCCTAGGCTCCTGAAAAGGAATCTAAAATGTGATATAGCTGAATAAATTAAAAATTTTAAATATAACACAGTAAACTTACCCYCTGAATAAATATCCCAATCCCTTTCCTTTTGTGCTTTTTCAGTTGTGACTACAACTGAAAGACTGGAAAAAAAAATTGTTCACTATTAAGAGCACTTGAACAATGAGATGAGCCTATTGTACTCAGGAATTTCTTTTAGAAATAACAATGCATAAGTGTTGTAATCAAGCCACTTCAGAAATATGAGCAGACCATGGGTAAAGATCTTTATTTCATGCTAGTACGTCTTGAGTATAATTAGGTTTGATGTTTCCAAAGGCATGAAAAAATATGTTAAAAAATTATCTGAGATAAATGGCTTTTTTCTTCCATAAATGATTATCTCCTATGTCACTCACGTTGTTTGTATCTAATTCTCTTAGAGAGAGTAAAGACTAGAATGGTTCAACAAAGGCTATTTTATCCACTGAAGGAAGACCTTTCTGAATATTCACAGAGTCCTCACAGAGGTAAGAGTGAACATCATTTATTGTTTAGGGTGATACATTCTTACAGGGTTCCAGGGTCCCGTGGCAATTGGCTATTTCAGCTCTATCACCCGCCCATGCTCCGCTACTATTGGCCATCTGCTGCATCAATCTCAGCACCCCCTCACACCACCATCAAGCAGGGGGAACATTCTAGCAGGGGAAACTTCTAGCAGTGGAGCATTCTAGCAGGCCTGCTCTGCACCCCCCCTGCTATCACAGTCTCTTGAACTGTATGCTGGGTTGTGCAAATAGGCCTTGTCCCTGATTACGAAGATATTTCCTACGATCCACTCTATTATAGGCAGAGAATAAGAGCTTCTTAGCTGATGCTTTCCTGATGCTATTCTTTCAGTCATGGAGAACCAAAGTTCATGTGGATGTTTACATATTTCCTAGTAAAAATGCATGGCATTTTTCCTTGACAAAAAAGTTCATATCTGACTTCAGGATTCTATCCACCTTGGATTGTCCTATTACAACATTTTTAACAATCTGTGTCACAGATCGGGATTATAATTTGGGTTTACCTCAAAAGTTTAACTTTTGAGTTCTTGTTTTCAAATCTACTCATTAGAATMGTCTACCAACATACCTGTTTTATTGCCAAGTTAATATTTGCTGCATAAAATGGGCCTAATAAGTCTCAGACTGCCTCCAGGCATATGCATGTGTGAAATTATTTTCTAGAAAATATGCTTCTGGAGTTCTCCAGTTATTATAATGTAAGTCTCAAGTGAGAGGAAACCATTCTGCTGGTGTATTGGCTTAAAAGTTAATTTCAGAATTAAATCACAAGGTAAAGGATAGGCAAAAAAAATATAGTTTACCATATGCAGAAATTATATCTGAAAATATTCTGGTTTATTAATCTATCAATCACATAGCCAAAAATTATATCACACACATAATTTCCTGGTAAAGCCTGATATTTCAGGTTAAGGAAAAAGCATGGCAAGAAGTTTGCCATGATGAGACTCTCTGGGAAAAGAACAACTAATTTTGTTTTTTCTCAGTTCTTGCTAGCTATGCAAGTAAAACCAGCTCATGTAAATTAATATGAGATTTTAGTTGGGTAATGCACAGCTTGAGTTTGTGGAAAAGCTCTTACACTTATGTCTGATCAGCAATATGGTTTCTGTTTTGTGATCACAAGTTTTCTCTCTGTCTCATTTTTTAGTGGAAAGCCCTGCTGTTTTCTTCCCACATATAACAAGTGTTGTGTCCCCCTAGGCTATAATATTAAACATCCTGACACACACTTGTTTCAGTTCCCTTGATGGTGCTTTAGTCTGAAATGGGTTTATTTGGTTTCTTCCAAGCTTCGGCAAGATAATGTCTTTGAGCTTTTTCCACATACAGTATAATTAACATCTAAATTTTTTAAAGAACAAGTAGCAGACCAAAAGTGGATAGGTTTTCTCCAAAACAATAAAGTGTTGTTTAAGATTTAATGAAACAGTAGCACTAGTTTCAACACTTACCTTATTAAATGAACTTTGCTATTTGTTCTGCTGAAGAGACTACTATTTTAATAAAGCAATGATCTTTTCAGGAATGACACAAGTTCCTCAAAAATTGAAATAGTGTAATTTTTTATACTCATATATCTACTCATATTTCTGCAGTGTCCAGCATTATTCAATAAAGTAAACATGAGTTGAATTCAGCAAGAATAAGAGTTTAAAAAAATGCATTGCAAGACACAGAAATATACCTAATTTTATATATATAATTTTATATTCAGCTTAAGATATCAATATACTTTAATATACTTAAGAAACGAATAGTGTGTCCCACTCAGTCTCTTGTATGATTACATCATAAGAGGCAAAAGATGACAAAGATTTACTCTGTAAGTTGTAACATTAGGCAGATATTATTTAGCCTTCCTAGCTGCTGTGTTATCCCTAGTATTCAATGGTCTTATAGTTCTACAACTGAGTCAGATGAATTATGTCCATACTTATATAATACCACAGTTATCAACCAGCAATCTCTAAGGTTAAGTAAATCTCTGTTTTGTTTATTGGACTTGGTCCTCTTACAGTTGGATAATAAGTAGTCTAAGCAATAGAGATTCTGCAAATTCTTGCTTCAATCTTCTAGCCTTCCTACTCTGCTTCTCCACAGCCTCCCAGAAAAGCAATTACCCATGACAGAACTTTGTTTAAGTTACACTTGGCCAGAGTGAACCTTTTTAGCCTGACAAACAATATTCATGACACTGGATCTGGACTTCCCATTATTTCCTAAAAAAACCCCAAATTGCTAATCTTTTCCCTTTAACCTAAGCTTTGCAAAGCTACACAAAACRAAACAAAAAACCTACAGCTCATACGTTCTCCATTCCGTTGAGTATTATCTTAACAGAAGCAAGCAATAACCATCAGTGGCTTGAATCCTGATGGCTTGAAACCACCACCTACTCTATTTTGACTGCAAAATWATCAGATGACTTCACATTACATCTTTCCTTGACCAGTCATGTTTCAGTAATTAAACTGAATTTAAATATTCCTTTCTCCTTTCCCTAAGAGTCACTTTTACAGTTCTGGTGTGGCACCAAGCCACATTGTCCTCAAGCTGTGCTGCACGTCCCAGAAGCTGGACAAAAATCCACTAGTATATGTGTGGGAGGCTGCATGTAGGGGAAAATGGAAAGGTCATCTAAAGTTCACCCCACAGGTTGGGTACTAATAGATGACCTTTCCATTTTCCCCTACATGCAGGAGCATAGTTCTCACCTCTAGTTCCCCTAGAACTACATGGTTCTCGCCCCTGGCACTCAGAACTTCCATATGAAAATAATCGTGATCAATTGTAGACATTGCCTCCCATCCATCCTGCCGAGCTCTCCCTGGTGGTATGCTACCAACATCACTTATGTCCCTGTTCAGGCACCATTTGTGGGAGCTGTGAGGAGCCGAAGATACTTTATTGAGCATTTAAAAGTACCTTTATAGCGTTAACACATGCTTCCTCTTAGCTCAGTTAACAGACATTAAGCTAGACCTATGATACAAGAAGTCACGTAGCACTAGCCAATCACTGTAAATGTCAAACCGCAGGCCATTCACCCAATCTGCAAGCTTCAAGTCCCGTACAAGGAGACCTGGACCGCAGTTACTTTCTCATTTCTGTGGGGTGAAGTTTAGATGGCCTTTCTCTTCTCTCCTATGCGCTGTAGGGTGAACTTTAGTTGACCTTTCCATTTTCCCCAACATGCAGCCTCCCACACATATGGGGCAGAGGAAGACACTATAGCATACCAGATTATTTATCTAAGTAACTATATTAAAAGATTATTGATATTTAACAGTTGGTGCAGTATTCAGAATTAAGCTATATCAAAAAGGTGAAACATATTTTTTAACTATTTTAAATATTGAAATCTGTAGACATTTTAATACCCTACTGTTCAGCAACCAAATTCATAATTTAGAACTGTGCAATTAATTGACCTTAGAGGCTCTGTCTTAAGGACACTATTTGATCTAATTCTAAAGAATGCCAATAGAAACACTTCTATTTTCTTCAATTTTTAAATAAAAAGTTATATTCATTAAATAGAGTTCATTACTACTAGGTGGCACCAGAAGTGTGCATGGTTACCTTAAGGTGATCAAAATAAATAAGCATCTTTCTTGAAAACATTACAATGCCTCAGATTAAATACCAGTTGCTAGATTCAATATGTATTTCTATCTACAGAAATGAACACATGAAATACTTCACAGATTTGTATCATTAAGCATTTCTAGCAACACTAAGAAGTTGCATCAGTTTGGAGAGTTTATGAAAACAAATTTTGTGGAAGTTGAAGCTAGGTGCACTTCAATTTATGATATAGTATAAAATAGAGCTGGAAGCCCCAAAAAGAAAATAAGGAGAACAGAACATACTCTAAACATTTTAAATCCTAATGTTCGATAAAATGAAATGASTGACAAGAGTACATGTATAGTCTTCAGGAATCACTTACAGAACATATTTGTTTTGTAAGTGTATGTGAATCAATCACATAAAGGATCTTGTTGAGTTAGAGGTGATATAAAAAAATGATTGTTTCTCCATAAATTTAGAGAGTTAACCAGTTTTGTACTATCACAGGACCACATTTTCAAAAGGAGTCCACACTTTCACCTCCAAATAAATGATCATGGACTTGTGAAAGTTTCTACTGCTCCTACAGCACCAGCTAAAATAGATAGTATCTGCTTATTCAGAACTTACATATTGTGTGTTATCATCCATTAAAAAGGTACTCACAGTGGAGTAGAAAATAAAGTTTCTATTTCACTTCTGTTGCCTGCTGCACTAAGCCAGTAATATTCTCCGAAAGAGGAAGGTGATGATCCAGAGAAAGACTGTCTAGTCTAGAAAGGAGAAGACACATTCCAAGCAGGAACTTGCCTAAGCAGACACCAGTAGACTTCTGAGAAAAACAGACATACAGCCAGACCTCCAATGCAGTGCCAAGAAAGGCTTAAAATACTGCATAGACTTTGCTGCAATGCAAGAACTCACTAAAGGTGTCTAGATCAAAGTCAAAAATCCATGTGCATGAAACAGAAAGGAGATTTGTTTATAAACTTCTTTACTTTTGCTCTGCTTTTACAGAGTTTACTTTACAGTCTTCAATTGTGTTTTAACAAAAAATATCTGTAGATTTTTTTKGGGGGGGAGTTGAAATTCAATCTGTAAGAAAAAGGCACAGCATGGTTAACTTCAATGGTCAACATGCAGTGATCAACTGGTCTACTTGCCATCACATTAATAATGCAAATATTAAAACTATTCCCTCACAACTTACTAGTTCAAGTGATTTTAGGAGACTTAGGAATTGAAGAGTGTGACAGTTTTAACCTTGTAAAACACAAGCTCATAGGGTATGCAAGAAAAAAACTAGACACAAATTAAAAATAGCGTGATCTTACCATTTTGGACAGCAGGCAGTCAATTGAAAATTGGTTTATTAGCCATTTGAATTCAGGAATGGTAAAACTGCTCAGCTATCACAACAGTGCTGTAATAATCTGTATAATAAATGAGGTGTAACAGTACTCATGCTACTGTCAGTGTTTACAATCTACTTCAGTGCAAGGATGCACTGTGATGTCTACAAATATAGAACTTTTCTCAGCAATTTCCTAAATTTAGCTTAGGGTATCCTCTAAAATATGACTCCACGTAACTTGTGTTATGAGATTGCTGTGCATATAGATGTGAACTAGAGCACTGTTCTAGGCTGTCATCACAGAGCACTTATATACACAGCTCATTCACAATTCTATTATTTAGCTGTGTTATCAGAGCACTGCTAGTGATTACTGAAAAAAGAGAACATTAAAAAGAAATCTCAATGTCTGTGTTTTGGTCTACTGAAATAAAAGGAAATCAAAGCCTTGCACTGTGTATTAGTACACTAACTCCAATGTAACCTTATTATTCTAGACATTTCTTTTTGTGTGTGATTGAGATAAATATTACTTCTTAAAAATAAAAATTAAAAAAAAAATTCTCCTCAGTCATTTGATGACTTCATCACCTCAGGTCTGGTGAGGCTGCACCTAATGTACTAGGTGCAGTTCTGGGCTCCCCAGTACAAGAGGRATGTGAAGCTTCTAGGCAGGGTCCAGCGCGGAGCAACAAAGATGGTTAAGGAGCACTTATAAGGAAAAACTAAGCTAGCTGGGCCTGTTTAGCCTAGAGAAAAGAAGACTGAGAAGGGATCTGATTAATACATATAAGTACCTGAGGGGGAATGTAGGGAAGAGGCAGCCAAACTCTTCTCRGTGGTGGCCAGTGGGGAGGCCAGGGATCCATTATCTCACAAGGGATAATAGATACAAGTGGAAACACAGRAAGTTCCATCTCCATGTGAGGAAGAACTTCTTTCTTGTGAGGGTGACTGAGCCCTGGAACAGGCTGCCCAGAGAGGCTGTGGAGTCTCCTCCTCTGGAGATCTTCCAAACCCTCCTGGATGCCACTCTGTGCCACATGCTCTAGGTGTTCCTGCTGGAGCAGGGAGGTTAGACTAGATGATCTCTAGAGATGCCTTCCAACCTCAATCATTCTGTAGTTCTGTAATTTTGTGATTCTGTGACTTACATCTCCACACTCATTGCTCATTTTAATGTTCTGTTACTGTCTGTGCAATCACTCAGTTATCTCTTCCTTACCTATTTGACTAATGGCTCTATTGTTTTGCTGCATATCRTCAATACAGATTTTAGAGATTTTAGTTCAATTGCTATCTTCAAACATGAAAATCCATATGCATCTATAGAAATTTCAAAGGATAAGTCTAGTCCAAATCAAATTTCAGGCTTACTTTAGACTTTTCTGGATGTTGGAAATAGCTACCTGTGCATAACTAAAATGAATTGGCAGCTCAGGGTGTGCTGGAGATTTATGTTGTGTAAAACTTCCAGCCCAAATCACTACAACTTTCTATTGTGCAATTTCTAACAAATTTATAATCTGTGTACTTCTACTATACTAATGATAAATATTTAAAAAGCAGGATTAAAAACTACTGTGTAGTGTGTAGTTACGCAATTCCTAAAGTTATGTCAGAATAGATCATTTATACTTCAATATTATTAACAACAGCCAGAACTACTAACTGAAATATCTAATCAAGGAGCTTATTTGAAGCTTATATTGAAGTTATTACRTGTACTATAATGAAACATGTCTAAACTAAATGAGAAGTTGGAAGATATTAAGACAGATGTAAGACAGCTTACAGTGTAAGACCTTAATCTCATCCACCTTAAATGAAGAGACTCATGTGATAACATTAGATAGCATAACTAGTAGTAGTGTAACTCTGGTTTAATTTAAATAAAACACTGTAAGAGAGAATGGCAGAGAACAGCAAGACTACAGCAGAATATGAAATACAGTAATAGAGATTTGATGAAATAGATATAAATAAAATAATTTGTGCTACAAATATTTTTGTCTTTCTTTTCCTTTTTTAATGATTATTTTTAAAATACTCCTTCACTTTTCTGTCATTAATTGAAAAAAAAAATTCTGTTATGGAGAAGTTGAATCTGAAAAGAATAAGAAGATAATACTGGTTTTAGAAACTAATAAGTAAACTTTAGGAAAAAATTATGTAATATTCTAATTATAGTTAACAAAAGGTATTTATTAAATTCAGATAATTTTTGCTGCTATTTGCAAATATTAAAAAAAAGAGCAAAAAGTAACTTTTGAACAGAGTGATGTCATCTGAACGCATTTCCTTTCTTTTTTCTATTTTCTTTTTTTTTTTTTTGAATGGATGATGTATTTGGCTTTTCAAAGTAGTGAAAAAAATCTAATTCCTTAACCAAATTAAGTTTTAAATATATATTTATTTAATATGCATCAAATAAATATTGTCCAATTTGTGCTGGTTGTGTCTTTATTAGAAGAGTTTTCCCCCAATATTTGAGACATTGGAAATGAAAATAATTCTAACATGCATTCATTGCAAGTTTAAAAAAAAAAAAGTAAATAAGTTTTTTTCAGCCTGGAATGACTGTGGAAAAATTTATTGTCTGAAAGATTGTCTGAAACCTACTTCAATAAGTCAATAATTACATTACCTTTGATATGTCARAGTAATTTCAGGACATTTTAAAACTGAGCCTCTGATTATATTTACTGATTTCAAGATATTTGCTAATTTAGTTTTTTTAAAACATACAATTTTTATAAAAACTCACATTTTTTCAGTACAATACGTTTAAAAGCTTGAGCTGAAATAGCACATATTTTATATTAACCGGAAGAAAATGAAATATATTATAAGCAATAATTTCATTTCCAGCAAAATATTCAATTTTCTATTATTCTTCTTATTTACTTTGCTAATTAAGCTGTTAACATTTTAAATATTTTTTTCAACAAAACCTTTGAAGATCATGACTAGAATTTGACATTTCATTTACATTGCTTATCAATAAAGTGTAGTATACTTTGCCTTTAAATTAAGTTAAGTGAAAACAATTCTTAGGTACAATATTGTTTTCAAAATGCTGCCTATACTAAATTAAAAGATCAGTTCACTCCTGAAAATCAATAGGATCATATAATAGTACTAAAGCACTTATTGTTCCACATCAGTATAATCATAATCAGGATTGTTTTGCCATCCTAAACAAATATTAAGTGCAAGGGTGTTCTGAAATGGCCCTGGAAAATGAACTGAAAATTAGATTGCAGTTCTAATTCTTTTTAAAATATGTTTGGATGTAATAGGATTTAGATGTCTAAAGAAGATTTCTGTTGTATCTATTTTTTCAATCAAGCTGCTAAGGTTAGAGTTAGTATAAGGTATTTTTCAAGTTACTTATTTGTTTATTTATAATTAAATTTGCTTTATGTTCATTTTTTTATGTTCATTTGAACACCTTATTCAAAAATGCTTCTGGAAAGTCCACATACATATTTTGGTGTCAGTTGAAAAGGCTCTAATTTAGAAAATTACCTGCAAACTTCTCAGTAGTAGAACCCCTGGCTTAGGCTACGCTACTTAAAGATTTGAAGCTCAGTACTCTGAAACTATACTGAGAGTATAGGTGAACCATACTGRGAGCATTTCAGAATATGCCACAGCCTAACACAAATAAGGAATCCCTTTGTTTGTTTGCTTGTTTGTTTGTTTGTTTGTTTTTCAAAGTGACTACTTCAGGCCAATGGCTTCTTGGCTCTGCCAAATACAAAGAACTAGCAAGAAAAGGGGAAAGAAAAGGGGAGGGCAAAACCTCCTGAAGGAAGCCTTGATGTGTGTTTAATTAACAATTACCAGAATGCATATTTGGAGACAAGGTTGTCATATTGTGTTATTTGCCTGGCATTCTTCATCAAATTTCTAATGTGTTTACCTTCTTTTTGTTGTTATTTTTGTTTATGAAAGTGTGTGAAGTTGATTTGGATGGGTTGAACAATGCAAATATATTAAGAGTTTATGTATTCTCCTTCTCAAATATTGTGTTTATTTACTTGTAATCATCAGGCTGACTGAAAGCACATCCCCTAACACCATTATGTTGTGCACTGTGGGTAAATTTTAAAACAGCCATTGGGACCTAGACAGCTGCTTRAAATCTTTGTGGACTAATCTTAAAACAACATATGCTTTTTCAAAATAGGATTTACATGGTTTCACAGAGTTTTAATTGTTATGAATGAATACAAATAATGAATACAGATAATAGTAGACTGTATTCATGTAAATGCACAAATTCCTTTCATAAACAGACTTCATGAACTGTGCGGGCAGCGCCTCTCTTTGGCTATCTGTCAGTGATTTATGCAAGATTCCGTAAGGCTGCAGCATCTATCTTGAAATATTGAATTAATCTGTAGCCTGAGGGAGTTTGTTTGTTTATTTTGTTGTCCTAAGCGGAAAGACACAGCATTATCCCCAAATCTTCTCACTAATAAAAATGATAGTTGATCTAATACATTGTTATAGATAACATATTTTTATTTCAATGTATTATGAGCTTTTACATGCTTTTCATTTAATACCATTTGAAGCTTCTGATTTTTCTCTCTGTACTTCATATTTTCATATAATGAAGTATTGAAGTATGAATTTTCTAAAACCTATTCTCTAGATGTATATAGGTGAATATGGTGGATGTTAGCAAACCCTTTTATGATACAAAAATAGAGTAACCACAATTAATTTCACAAATAACAGACTTTTCTAGAAGCCGAATGTCAACTATAATCACCATATTATTAAACTCCTTGAATGTATTGAAAATTTAACATGTTATTTAGAACCCAAATAATTAATGGAATGAAAAAAGAATAAAATGTGATTTTTCATATGCAAAATACTATACTCTATTGCAACAATTTAAAGCATTTTTAAATGAAAATATGTCACAAAGTGTGTAATACAAAGACTTCAAGAACATAATTGCTTTACAACCAATCTCAAATTACCAATGTTCAGCATCTGTCTCATTAAGAGACAATTTTAAAGAAGATTTTTTCCCATTGCTACACTTCTAAAATACCTAAGGTATAAAAGTAAAACTTCTACCAGCCAACCTGTCTGAATCTTTTCAATCACTGCAATGAGTGACACAAGCTGTTTCTTAACTAAATTGTATTGCATATTAAATAGTCTGTTCTTTATGAATGTGTTTTTCTGAAGTTATTTTTCATTTATGTAGTTCAGCATAAAGACAGTACTAATTAAAYCAAGTAACTTATCCTGTCAATCTTTTAATTAGTATTTAGATTAATCCGTACTTTTTTTTTTTTTTTGTCATTTAGAATCTAATAAAACTTGTATACATATAGAAGGCTATTTCATGTGAAGTATTCCTTATAGCCAAACTCCAAATCTACAAAAATTTTTTTTAATCTTCACAATACCATCTTCTTAATAGGAGAAGAATATTGCATGTCCAGTAATTTCATAATGGTTTTTAATATCACRAAATATTTAAACCATGCTTGTGACTGATTTGTGCCTTAAGGAACTCATAGAGAGTTTCTTTATCATAATTATATGAAAAATAGAAAAAGATTGGCAGAAATTTTGCTAATTACTTTTGTCCTGTTAACAAAGAAGATTCCAGAACTTGTCTCAAAGTTTGTCATCCTGTATGTGCAAATAGAGAGACTGTAAAGAATTAGAACTATGAAAAACAAAATGTCATTTATAGACTCTCTAATGTAGGCAACTAATTTCTCTATCAGGTACAGTGACTTAAAGCCTTTAAATAAGTTCAGCCTTAAAACCTTTAAGTATGTTAAATATGTTCAACATATTTGTTTTGGAATACTTAATAACTATTGCATAACTATATATAGACATATTATGATCATATGAAACCAGCATTACTTAAAACTGAAGAAAAATGGAAATCCCTAACCATAAGATWGTAGTCATGCTCTGACAGCATTTGAAAGTAAACTTGAAATATGGTTCCATATAAAAAATCAAAGATCGTTTGTTATCATTACGGATGYTGGAGACTTCCAACACATGAATTTTTGTTTAATGCCTTCAAGCCAAGTGAAGAGTGCCTTCACCTTCCGTTAACTTTAACAAGCACTCAGCATCTTTTTGACTGAGTTTTATAAAAGAAAGTTGATCTACAATACAGAATGTTAGAAATAATTTGGAAAAAGTAGCCAAACCAGTCTTTGTCTCCATGGGATTTTCAAACATTCAGATACAGTAACAAATGAGCAATATTTGCATGTGTGTGTGTGTGTGCAAGTCTGTGTGTTTATGTATATCACATTTGCTTTACCTGGCTATTGTTGAAGCTCATTTCTCTGAGAGTTAGAGTGTTATCATATCAATTTATTCCTCCAAAATCACCTTAATTCTAAATAAATTCTTTCACTRGAGGTGTAATTTGGAGCCTGGACCATGCAAGTATCTGCTCTAAATTTTATAAAAGTTGAAAAGAAAAATGAATCACAGCAAATTTTTTTATATATTTTTAAAAGCAATATCATACTAATATGCTAATTCATCAATTAATGAATATTAGTTAAAATTTATTTGATTTATTATTATTATTACAGATAGTTCCTTTTTTTATGAGAAAATTTATTTTAAAATGCCTATTGTTTAAGTGGATTTTACATACATCTCCTAACTTATGTGAAAGAATCTGGACACTTGGACAATGTCACATATTCTGCAATTAATCACAGAATTCATCTTTCARGGATGTATTTCAGGGAAAATAAGAAGTGTAAAGTTACTGATTGAAACCAYGACATGTTATGTTATAAGGTAGTGTGTCAGATGATAAGCATTTCAATCATTTCCAGCAATTTTTGGATAAAAGCCCAATACTATTTTATCTTCAATCAATGAAAAACTTTCAATTTATTTCAATAAAAGCATGATTAGCCTAATATATCTCTTACCAAGATGGAAACAATTTCTGTATCAGCATTTAAGATATTATATTCATAGAATCGTAGAATCCTAGAATCATTGAGGTTGGAAGGAACCATTAGAAATCATCTAGTCCAACCCCTCTGCACACATAGGATCTCCTAGAGYGTGTGGCACAGTATTTTGTCCAAGCACATCTTGAATATCTCTAGAGAAGGAGATTCCACAAACTTTCGTGTCAACCTGTTCCAGTRCGCTGTCACCTCACTGTCAAGAATTTTTTCCTTAAGTTCCTGTGGAACTTTTGRTGCYTCARTTTGTGGCGGTTTCCTCTAGTCCTATTGCTAGCCACCACCAAGAAGAGRCYGGCCCCATCCTCCTCACTCCCTCCRTTGARGTACTTATAGGTACTGATCAGGTCCCCTCTCATCCTTCTCTTCTTCAGGTTAGACAGGCCCAGCTCTCTTGGCTTTTCCTCATAGGGCAGATGTTCCAGGCCCCTAATCATCTTTGTGGCCCTGCACTGGACTCTCTCCAGCAGTTCCACGTCCCTCCTGCACTGGGGAGCCCAGAACWGCAMRCAGTACTCGAGGTGTGGCCTCACCAGGGCTGAGTAGAGGGGCAGAATCGCCTCCCTYGACCTGCTGGAAATGCTCTTCKTAATGCACCCCAGGATCCCATTGGCCTTGTTGGCCACGAGGGCACACTGCTGCCTCATGGTCAACTTGTCATCCATCATTACACCCAGGTCCCTCTCTGCAGGGCTGCTCTCCAGCTAGTCCCMAGACTGTACTAGTGTCTGGGGTTATTCTTTCCTAAGTGCAGGACCCTGCACTTGCCCTTGTTGAACTTCATGAAGTTTCTCACCACCCAGTTGTTTAGTCTGTCCAAGTCCCTCTGGATGAGGCCTAGCCCTCTGGGATATTGGCTGCTCCTCCCAGTTTTTTATCATCAGCAAACTTGCTGAGGGAGCACTCCATCCCTTTATTCASGTCACCGATGAACAAATTGAACAAGACTGGGTCGAAAACTGTCCCGACCTGCTGTTGGTGGATGTTTTGATACAATCCTAAGAGCGAGATTAAGACACATATGGGGTCAAATGCCATGCAACCTTGTAAGCTTTTTTTTTCATAATCACAATAGAATAGAGAGAAGAAGAAGAAGAAGAGAAAAAGAAAAAAGAGACATAAGCAAGTGAGCGGGAGAGAGAGATGCAGCAAGATTATAGTTACCACCACCACCAGTACAGCTAYGTTCCATCGGTTCCACCTCGGTGCAGATGATGGTATCTGGAAGGAGAAGAGGCTGCTCTTGATGCTKGTGAYGATCTCGTTAGAGAGTTCAGAARAAGATGAAGAAGAAGCAGCCACTCTCTCAGTGCGCAAGTGAAGAAGAAGTTGCTCGATAAGGGGGGAAGAGGAAGAAGGCCTCTCTCCATGGAGGAAAAYGTAGTCCTTTTATTGTCCCAGTTCTTGAAGGTTCCACCCACTTGAAGATTTCTAGTATGTGTCGTTCGTGTCGTATGTGCTGGGTGCTCTGGTACTCCTCTTCCCCCCAGCTTGAGTGCCCATGCTGCTTGGCAGGCACTGCTGAGTATTGTTAGCCCAAAAAGTCGCAGATCATTGAGAGGATATCACAGTCTTCCTGACACTGCAGTCAAGAAGTGTGAATGGTGTGGCAACAACGTTGAGACAAGCACATCAACCCAGAATGCCATTGTTAAGTCTTGAGCTGATATCATGGTATCAATGGTGCGGCAACAAGGCAACAATGTTGAGACAAACATAGCCCAAAACAGTCTCTTACAAAGACTGACCCTCTGTGCTCTGCCATCCAGCCAGTTCTCAATCCACTTCACTGTCCACTCACCTAACTCACACCTCTGGAGCTTGCCCAAGAGGAGAAGGACGCTATGGGGGACAGTGTCAAAAGCCCTGCTGAAGTYGAGATAGATGACATGCACTGCTGTCTCCTCATCTACCCTATCTCTATCACTCTATCATAGAAGGCTATTAAATTAGTTATTATCAATATTAATCAATATTTCTAAACATTGCCAGCGATATTTTTGAAAAATAATTTAGGATTATCCTATATTATTTCACAGTCTCATGCATTACATTATTTGTRATTTTCATCTTCTTAAAACATTATTTCAGGAATAAGAAATGAATTAAAAGACAATTTAAAATTTTGTCGTTTCATTTCATTCACAAAAAATATATCAAAACTCACATTTATAGACAAAAAATAGTGAAGTTCTAAATACTGACAAACAAAATAGTGAAGGTTGGAAAACTGACAAATATGGTGTTACTAGAACATATTCCCATTTACTTTACTTACTGGTGATTCAGTTTCTTAAAAGATTTGCCATATTTATCATATGTCGTTAATTTCAAGAGCTGGTAAGTTCTTGACACACCTTGACAAGGTCATGAAAAACTGATAGATTACATGGATAGATTATTTACATTACCTTTACATTTASAACAATTTGCATTATTGCAAATAAGGAATAATGAAACCAAGTGACTGAGAACACGTTTTATAAATTCTCACATTGTTTTATATTTCCTAAATACCATTTAATGTATGCTTGAAAAAAAACCAGATTTCAACAAATGCTACACGTGATCCATTCAAGTGTGGTGGTTGGTAACATCACAGTTACGCTGTAACTTTTGGCAGTTAGGTTTATTCAGAAAACCATGGGGATCATTGCAGGTATAATAACTCCAAGATGTGTCTTGTTAAGTGGGAATCTAAATTGAATCTGGGCAAGGAAGAATCTGGAGGGACACATAAATGAGGGATTTGCTTATGAGAGGAATTCTTCTTGAAAGTGTTCTTTCATGGCAATTAGCAATTTTTTTTTTTTAATTTTTTTATTTTTTTTTTAGCATTTTTACAACTTAGAGATCATGATTTTGGAAACAAGAAGGACTTTTTCCCATAAAAGTCCTTAGAAGGACTGAGACAGGTGGATAGGAAGTAACTTGAAGTGTGTATATTTATAAATGTGTGAATGAACATTGCCTATGACAATGCTGAAGTTGTTTCTAAATGCATTTCTGTGCATACTTTTGGACTTCCTTTATTCCAAAATGTTTTGTAGTAATAATATTAATAACAATGGTGATAATAATAGCTTCTCTGAAGAGAAAAGTGCCAACAGCAAAGTTTCTATCATGCATCTCTGACAGGACCTGTCAGGTGAATCTTCTCAAAACATTTGTGGGCTATTAATTCATCTTCTGGAAAAAGAGTATTGCTGTTCTATTTCTAGTGTAGGTCTAGTAGAGTGGAACTTGACCAGCTATATATATATATATCTATCTTTTTTTTTTTTTAAAGTGACCTTTAACATTATTGGTTGCCACTGAGGCTTTGCTATATATTTCTTCAGCATTGACCGTGTCCCTGGTATGGAATTGGTATCACCTGTATTCTGGCAAACACATTTTCAAAATCTTTTCAAATCCTTCCCTTTAAAAGCTGTTGCTGAAACTGTAAATTGAAAATCTTCTGTTCCTCTAAGTGTGAATACTCTGCTCCAAAACTCTTGGATAAAAAATATGTCTTTCCAGTTTTGGAGAGAAAAAAAGAAAGGAAATTAAGMTTTATACACTTCATAAATCTCTATTCTGAATTTTCACATTATGTGTATTTGGACCAAGCTAAACTTTGTAAGATGAGACCTTTGTAATATTAATTTGACTGTTATTCACTAACTGCTGACTTGCTCAAATTTGGRAAGAAAAATAGATACTTATTGCATATCCTCCTTCATATAAAAGTGAATAGCAATCTGCTATTGCCTAAATAGTCTGGATCAATTTCTTATCTTCTTCTTATGTTGGAATTTCCATTAGTATGACATAARTAAGGCAATCAGTAGTGTCACTAACTTCTTCCATATGTTTGTATATGGAATATGTTTTAATTGCATCTTTTGAACTAAATATTAAAGTTATATATGATTTATTTGTTGCTCTTTATTGAACGTTAGGTATTTTTCTATTTTGTTTTATTAAAAAACAGTTTATACTTTGCTTCCTAATACTACTTCTCCCTTCGGAAACTGACTTTTCCTTGTTACACCTTTATTTATTGAACTGAGAGAAAAGAAGAAAAAAAAAAGATAAATATTGGCTACATACCAGGTTGCAATKGAGTCTTAAGTTATCTCCATAAATATTTTTTTTCTAGATAATTCATTGTCAAAATGGTGCTCCAGGCTTGTAAATGTTCTTGGATTTCCTCTCCATGCTTTTCCATTTTTCCATGTCCTCTTGCAAGTGTGATGGGATTTTCCAGGAGGCACATTCATCTCTCAGCTATGACCTCAATTTTGACTTTAACATATCACACCTGTTTTCTARTATTTTACTTTGTGTGTAGGAATAACAAATAAATTTGAGTTTGAGACAAATTTTCAAAAGTTCCTAACAATTTCTGCTGACATTAAGGTAGAACAACAGAGCTTCAAGTTACAGAACATTTTTGAAAATCTACSTCCTTTCTTTTTAAAAATTAAATGCTTATAAGATATCAATAGTCTTACAGTTACACCAAATGTAAAAGCTACTATAAGAACTGTTTCTTCATATAGTCTTACAAGTTTTTCAGGAATTTAAAAGATTTCCCTGATTTCTGCTGCATTAAGTYTCTGGATAAAATATCAAATAAAATAGGAAGATACAGTTTATGAAAGATTGAGAAGCRTTATAAAATGTGATTTACTGTAAATAATTCATGATGCCCCTTTGCAGCACTATGAAATCCTTTTTCACAGTTCCAGTTTTGGATTATAAATAGACATGCATTGAAAGCAGAACAGGATTATTTTACGCAGATGGCAAGATTGTTAACTGTCTGTGTAGCCCATGATATGTGTATATTGGTGAGGTGGATTGAGGACTGACTGAATGACAGAGCTCAGAGGGTCCTGATAAAYAGGGACAAGTSTAGTTGGAGACCTGTGGCYACTGGTGTCCCCCAGGGGTCAGTGCTGGGCCTAGTGCTGTTCAACTTGTTCCTTAGTGACTTGGATGARGGGATTGAGTGCACCCTGAGCAAGTGTGTTGGTGGCACCAAACTGGATGGAGTGACTCCAGAGAGCTCTAGTGACATCCAGAGGTACTTGGACAGGATGGGGACTTGAGCAGAGAAGAACTTCATGAGGTTTAACATGGGTAAGTGCAGGGGCCTGCACTTGGGGAGGAATAACCCCAGGCACCAGGACAGATTAGGGGCTGGCCTGTTGGAAAGCAGCTCCGTGGAGAGGGACTTGGGAGTCCTGGTTGACAACAAGTTAACCATGAGCCAGCAATGTGCCCTCGTGGCCAAGAAGGCCAAAGGGATCCTGGTCCACATTAGGTGGAGCGTTGCCAGCAGGTGAAGAGAGGGGATCCTGCTCCTCTCCTCAGGTCTGGTGAGGCCACATCTAGAGTGCTGTGTGTAGTTCTGGGCTCCCCGGTACACGTGGAGGTTGTATAGAGGGTCCAGCAACAAGCAACAAAGATGATTAATGACCTGGAGCATCTATGCTACAAGGAAAGAATAAGTGAGCTGGGCCAGTTTAGCCTGGAGAAGACTGATGGGAGATCTGATCAAAATGTACACATACCTTAAGGGAGAATGTAAAGAAGATGAGGCTATACATTTTTGGTGGTGGCTAGTAACAGAACAAGGGATAACAGGTACAAATTAAAACACAGGGAGTTTAATAATATGAGATTAATATGAAAGTGACAGCACTGGAACACATTCTCTAGGTGACCCTGCTGGAGCAGGGGGGTTGGACTAGATGATTTCTAGAGGTCCCTTTCAACCTAAACCTTTCTGTGATTCTGTGATATTAAGGGATGTATCAAACATTGGACTTGACTCCGTTAACACAAAGCAGAAACAAAGTTGTGATTCAATTAAAAATAATTTCAGAATAAGATTTCTGAAAGCCTGTAAATATGAATTAATCCAGCAGTTTATTAATTTRGAAAGATTAATATTTATTATTTATTGATTAGAAAAATTCTCAACCACTTTTACATGACATATATTTYCAGAATATTTTTTGGAAATTTATATATTTCCAAAATAGTTTTTACTTCAAAAATTTCCTTTTTGATTAACTAAGAAACTAGAATAGAATAAAATTGATTTTCTGGATTAACTCTTATAAAACTGCAATCTTTACTACCTTCTGTGGCCTTTGTGTTTGGTTTTATTTATGCCTTACAGGTTTGTTAAGCCTGGGGAGAGACTGAGTGTAGTAAATACTCTCTTTTGTTCAGTAAATTAAAAAGTACATAGATTGGTGCATGCACGATGAGACTGGACTAGTGAAAAACAAAACTAAATTAATCTAAATCACTAGAAAGGTAAAAAAGAGCTTTCAATCCCTTAGCAGAGACATGCGATACAGATACAGATGTAACTCCAATATTATGTATTGTAGTAACAAAGAAAAGAAAAAGAATTTCTGTACTGAGATTTGTGGCCAGTCCTTGAATTAATTTTCTGAATTATCTTTCCCCCTTCTCYTGCTCTTCTAGAAACTGAGAGTAGTGAAGAGGAGTTTTCATTCTTCGAACCTGAGTCCTCTTGGGAAATTTCTTTGTAATACAAAACATTGCCATGCTCCAAGTAGAAATTTTCAATATAGTATTTAAAATGATTATTCAAACAATACCCATGTGCAATAAAGCTACCAGCTATACTAGCACTTGAGCAGTATCTAAAACAGTATTAATACTGATGGAGAAATATTGCCATGAATACCTCTTAGGGCCCTAATGAGATATCTGGCTGCCAGAAATTTGTATTTGTCAGACAAAACAGAGCTGCACATATAAATTGAGTGCAATATAGATTTTTGATTCTTATAAAAGAACTTGTGACATTAAACAGTAAGTGGTCTCACTTAAATTCAAATATATACATATATACTTTCCCATCTAGTACAAACATATTTTGTTTCATCATTGTGCTACTTGAATGCAAGCAGTATTTATATATATCTCAACGAATCATACTTTAAATCCATAGCAAAAAAAMCCCCTACCAAAACATGAATAAATTATGCAGCTGAGAATTTACAATTAAATCCACAAAACCTTTCAAAATTCCATTTTTCTAAGATAAGCAAAGAAGATATTGATTTATTTTAACTGTGGCAAATGAATGCAGATAATAGACATGCAGAAATCACTTTACCCATATTTTGAAAAGTATCATGAATTGGCTAGGAGTTTTTGTATATGTTTTCTATCTAGTCTATTTTATGTCTTCTTCATATTAAGCAACTGTCCTAGTTGAAAAAATGCATATGTATGATATTCATACATATTCACTTACCTAATATGCAAGGTTCATATAGTGAAAACAAAAGCTGAAAGAAATTCAACTGTTTGTTTCACAGATGTTCAAAAGATTTTTTTTTTTTTTTGAACCAATCTGGAAAGGAATTTACTCAGTATAGGTTTTACTTTGTGGTTGAAATTTTGGGGGGAGCTACGATGAAAAAAACTATTAAGGACTAATCAGGAACAATCTTGATTTCTAGAGATAATAGTATTTTAGTTTGTTTTGCTTTTCCAAGATAACATGAATAAAAGCATAAGGAGAATGAGGATGCTTTTAAAATAGCATTGATTTTAAAATAGCATTGAAAGAGAAGGTCTTGCACAGGCTCTCCCCTGAGATATATTAGGGAAGCAGGAAATTTTCCTTTCAAATTAGTTCTGTTTATTAACTTCACATGCATTAATGTTGTGATCRTGAAATAAAATAATATGGAAGTTATTAGGATATTGTTATATTTGTTTACTGTTTCTAGAGCTAAAAATGAAAAGAACACCTAATTTGACATATGAGGGAAAAGGGAAAGATTTATAAGGTTATGGATATTCCCTCAGGTGAATGAATATATCATATTTCATGTTTCTCAACAGATCCTTTGTAACTCCAAATGATGTCTACAAAACCTCCTTCCCCTTGGGTTTTTTTCCTTCACTCACCAAAACCAAAATACAAAAGAAAAAAGGTCCAAGATAGAGGTTCTCTAAGCCATGAGACCTAAAGGATCCAGTAATACTACTTTTGGCATCTAATTAGGGTGCCTGCTGTTTTTCTTTCTTTTTTTTTTTTTTTTTTTTTTTTTTTCTCCGAAGTCTCAAATATGTGGCATCAGCAGTAGAGGAATAGATTTGAATCATATGAAAAGTAGGACACCAACCTGCTAAATTATTTCAGAGAGTTTTCTTGCCCTTCAGCTCCCTTAGATATACCCATGTCAGTGGCAGAATCTCTAGAAGCTGTGATGCACAATCTAGTAGATGTACTGTGATAAAATCTAACATACTTACAGCACTGAACCTTTCATAAGAAGGAAGGAGAACCACATTCAGTGGTACCACCACTTTCCCTTTGTCCCCAAGACACAGAAATCTGTCCATCTCATCTGTAGTTAATTCAGTCTTTCCCTGAGGAAATATCATAGCTTCTGCTTTATAAAAATGCAGATATGCCTGCATATATGCATACATTGTTGTGGACATGTTCTGCTTCCTCTCCATCCAAGTAACCTGTTCTCTGTAATCCCTTCTCTAATCCCTGTGATGTTTGGCCTCATTGACTTGTGCCCTGACTGTCCAAGGCCCATCCCTGACACACCAAGACTTCTGGGGAAATGGCAAAGTTGTGAGAGAGAGCATTGCATGAGAGTGCAGAAGCAAGGAGAAGGTAAAAGTGCAGTCAGAAGGTAGGAYTGTTAAGAGAAAGATTGCCATTAGCTCATGGATTCAAGAGGAAAGGAAAAGAAAGCAAACCTTTTTGAGCCACTGGTTGACCCCCAGAATATGGCCATTGAGCAACCCTGAAAAATTGTGCTGGGGCCTGGGGAGACTCCGTCTAGGTTGATGCCTGCATCTGCAGCAGGTGCTTTATCAAAGATGTGAACACACTGATGTTTAGCATAGTGAAATCATAGCTATTTTAAGTCAGTGATACCAACAAACAATTGTTGTATATTTTTAAGCTATATATATATAGATAAATATATATTTCTGACAGAGTCTCTTCACAGCCTGGCTAATGATGCCCTGACAAACTGAATCAGAAGAGAGGTAACATTTCAATGTAGGAAAAATGTCAGGTTTATGGGATT
This sequence comes from Eudromia elegans, assembly GCA_003342815.1. Taxonomy (NCBI): domain Eukaryota; kingdom Metazoa; phylum Chordata; class Aves; order Tinamiformes; family Tinamidae; genus Eudromia; species Eudromia elegans. The sequence continues at coordinate 263,612 of PTEX01000318.1, forward strand.
AAAGAAGAATATGGAAGAGACTGTACTTTCTACYGGCATGGGATTTTAGCTTTCAGAGCAATAGCCTAAATCTGAGTACCTGATATTCCTTCCAAGCTTTATAAGTTCTTTGTTTATTTCTACAAATCCTTATAACTTCTAAATCCCAAATGGTTGAAAGTGCAGTACTGTAAAAGCTTCTATGGCASAGAAGTTGTACATAATGCACTAGAAAGTTTCTGTTGCTAGAACAGAATAATCTGAGCTTTGCATATCTGATCACATAATTTTACATTCTTATACCTGTGAAGGGGACACAGAGTGCATACCTATATCCAGACTATATCCTATATCCAGATGCACTCCAGGTTATGTAAGCACAGGTGGTTTTTTTATTCTTTTCTACAAAAAAAGGAAGGTTATGTGAAGGTGAAATTACTTTTTTTCCAGTATTTTTGACTTTTTGTTTTTAAACTTAATGCATTTATGGATAGAAGAACAGAAGATTCTGCAACTATGTCAGATACAGTATGGTGAAAAAGTAAAATGGAATGCAGTTTCAGCTTCAACTAGACATTTGAATGCAGAGTAGCCATCATCAAAAGTGTCATGGAAAACACATTTAAAATAAACCCTAGTTTGCAAAAGGAAAATATTTTCCTTTGTTATTATCAAATACAATTGTTGTGGATTTATTAAGTGTTTTTTTTTAAATGTGACGGTTCAGATACTGCATAGAGCTAAAATGCATTTATTTGGCAAAACAAGACAATCAAGACAATAACAAAGACAAACAAGACAATAAAGACTAGCTATTTTTCTTTCCCATTATTAGTGATTTTACTTGTCATCTCCAGAAAGCCAAGAAAAGAATATGTTTAAAGGTTAGCTAAGGTTTTATTATTCTTGTAAACTTAGGCTATGTCCAGAAAGCCACAAAATCATCTATCTCTTTGGTCATGCAGACCGAAGTAATCAAAAGACAGTTAAAAATAGAATAATTAAAACATTGATTCTTTTCACCTTTAACATCAGAAATAACAGACAAAACCCCTACTTAGAAATTTTACACCAGAAAATGCTGTTTCTAAAGTGTATTTTATTTCTTATTTAAATTATTAAAGGAAATAAATTGTTTCCAATTAATAAAGTGGATCTTAAAATAAAACCTAGAAGTTCAGATCCTAATCCTTAAAGCTTCAGGCTATCTCTATTTCATAGAAGAGCCAATATTTATCTTTTTGGTAGAAGGATTTTTTCCTTTAATATTTAATTCTTCTTGTTACATTATGCTGCATGTCTTTTTTTTTTTTTTTAAATAATTAGCAAGTAATAAATGGTTAGGGAATTTAAGCCTCAATACCCCTAATAAGACTTTTCTTCAACTTTCAAGCCAAATTAAGCATTTTTGATAACTAATTTTCAATTTAATATAGACTATTGCCTATATTAGATATTTTCATTTTATTTTAAGCACTGACCATCAAAGAAGGACTTTGCTTAATAACTAAAAAGGCAATCGAGATCTATCTTTTCTACATCAACATCTCACAAGAATTCATTAGGCTATTAACATTTCTGACGTAGCTTAATTACAACCATTAAAAGATTACCTGCACTGAGGTACTTATCTGCAACTGATGTAGTCTAAATCAAAGGGAGAAGAAAAAGAGAATATTTCACTTATTCTCAGTTTATATTGATACTAGGCTTTTAGACATATTTTTCACCTTTCCAATTTTTAAAAACAAATCTCTTTTTAAAACAATTGGCTCAGCAAGAGCTGTTTGGAGCAGCAAGATACAACAAAATATAGAAATCTTAGACATTTACCATTCTTTTTTTTTCATTAATGTGGGAAGGAACATAATCCATGACCTTCTTGAATTACTCCTTGAATTTTATTCAGTGTTACCACATTTGAATATGCTTGTAAAATGGAAAATCTACTCATAATTCTATTAACATTGAAACATATTTTGAGAAAGATAAACACACACTATATATATTTATTTCCTCACATATACAAGTGTGCATGTATTTTTATGTATTTTTTTTTCTTTGTCTAAAGACTGATTTCATTTTGTGACTTATGGATGAAAGATTAGAATACTGATTTTTTTAAAGCACCTTTATTTTACAAGATCAACAATTTTTTTTTCATCAAAATTCTAGTCTAATCTGGTGCAAATTATCTTTCTTATCCCGTCCATTTTCATTATCTCTTAAACTCTATTTTAACTTGTTTTATATGTTATTTCACTAAGTATTTCCCAAAACAGGTATATATGTGTGCATATATATAAAAATATATGTATACACACATACATGTATATGATTATACATATGTATAGTCCCTCAAAACTGCAGGGGAACTCCACTACCTCTCATATAGTCTTTTGGGGTAATAAGCCATCCTTATAAATCAGGGAAGCATGTATTTAGCTGATATAAACAAATAAAGGCATACCTCTTCAGACTCCAGAAATACGAAATAAATGGGTGTTGCTCTAAGCAAAAGGGCATCCATCTGTCTTAGAGTCCGCTGTAATGGACTTTTTACTTTAATTTACTGCTTTGGCATTATGTTACTAGCTCATCAAACAATTTGGAATTGCATCTTAGAGGGAGCTGTTATCTCTCTGTGACACAGTGGTATGTCTATGCTGTACTTTATACATAATCATACAGTGAATCATATATACTGTAGGCATATGAATACAAATATGCAGTGTAAATGGGCTGCAGGGCCTTGAGCACTGAAAAAGTGAGTGAAAGAAGAAACTTTTTTAAATAATCAGTTTTTCTTCTTAGAGGTCTCTACTCTGTAAGATCAAAACAGTAACGGGGGCAAGAGAATACTCTGAGAATATTTGCTTTGAGAACCTGCTTGTCACCTATTATATTGAATGAGTTTAGAGGAAAAGCTGCAAGATTGATGAACACCAGATTCTGCTGGCTAGAGATTTCCTTCATGTCCCGTGCACAACTAGGATCCGAGACCTCTGACTCTCTACTGCTTGGAGGAATGGCCAAAGAAAAGTATTGTGGTTTTGTGGGAATTCTCGACAAATGGTACAATCTTCCATTTCAAGGATACTATCATGGAAAGACTTTTCCCTTTATGGAAGAAACTCAATGATTCRGAGCCAAATGCATTGCAAATATCAGTGCCCTTTCAATTCTTCACACAGAATCATAGAAGAGTTGAGATTGGAAGGGACTTCTAGAGATCATCTAGTCCAAACCTCCCTGCTCAAGCAAGGACACCTAGAGCACGTGGCACAGGGTGGCATCCAGGCAGGTTTGGAAGATCTCCAGAGAAGGAGACTCCACAACCTCTCTAGGCAGCCTGTTGCAGGGCTCTGTCACCATCACAGTAGAGAAGTTTTTTCCTTACAGAGAGATGAAACTTCCTGTGTTTTAATTTATATTCATTACTCCTTGTCCTGTCACTGGCCACAACCAAGAGGAGTTTGCCCTCCTGCACACACAAGAACCCTGTGTGTGATTTCATTCTGGAGAAAAAAAAAATATAGAGAGATAGATATTAGACATATAACATCAAATATGTGTTTTGATTTAGTATTTTTGCCTAGTATTGGTAATCAATTACATATTAGAGCTAATTTAGATCTCATGGCAGATAGATTTTTCTTAGTAATTTTTTCTTCAGCTTTTTATTTTTGTATTCTCTGGTCTATGATTTCTATGCAAAAGGATTTAATCTCTTCCTTTAGAGAGATTATGTTGGTGATTGTGGTATTAACATAAGAGATCATGGAAAACTGTGSTTTCCATCAAACTGGATACACTGTATGGATACAAGAGAATCAAAACAATTAAATTATTCAATTGGTTTTGTGAGATAGTTGTTCTTTGTTTATCCTATCCAGGAACTTTATTTAAAACCTATAAAAATAAATTTATGAATTTTTTGGCCTAAATCAATGCCAAATCCAAAATTACCATTGACTTCCAAAGTAAGATGCTTAGATCCAAAATATGTAGGAATAAGAGGTACGTCTCAGACTAGAAGTTCTTTTGAAATTTGGTAATATTAAGAACTGTATCAATATATGACTTTTAAGTAATTTAAACAAATCAAAGCTGATCCCAGTTCCAGTATTATTCCTGTCTTCACAAAGTCAGAGCTCTTATAGATGATTCTTCCATTATTTTTTTTTTTTTTCAGTGTGGGTGCAAGGATAATTCAAGTTTCTCAGAAAGAAACTGGGGCAAAGCATTTGTTTGACTCTTAAGTGGTAGAAGAGTTCTTGGGAAGCCAAGCAGCTCTAGGTGCCATCTGACAAAAAGTTCAGGAGCGCTGCCTGGTCCTTCCTTAGATCCAGCATATTCTCTCTAAACTGGACGCATCAGACAATCTAAATGCAGTAAATAAATAAAAATATCCATGACAACATGACAGTGCATCAGTCTTTCATATTTATGTCTTTTCTGACATAAACTAGTTGAGCTAACTTACTTGCAAAATCTTACTCTCCAGAGTTATCCTATTGTAGCATTTTCACTGACTGAGGCTAGCTAAGCTTAAGGTACATGCTTGTGGAATACAGTCTTTACCTACTCTTCAAGAACTGCTTCAACTAATGACAACCATCAAATGAAAGCGGAAAATCAAACAAAAAAAAGCTGACGGGAAATCAAGGRAAAAATGTGTGAAAAATTTGAAGCTTACAAGGGAGGGCTTACAGTGTTTCCTAATCAACTTCTCACAGTAATTTGATTCAACATATGAGCTGTTGAAACTGCAGTGATGAATAACTAAAGAGCAATATTAGTGTAGATTTAGAATTGAATATTTGCTTCCGTTTTGCATTCTTTTCCATTTTTTCTTCTCAGAGTAATATTGTTAAARCAGTAATGTTGAAAGTAGTAATGTATAATTTTTTTTGCCTGGGAAATATGCTTAAAATGTTAAAATTTGAATAAAAGTCTTGGCAAGAAATGAAATGTACTTTGTGTCTTTGTCCTGTGCTCAGGTGGTACAAATTGACTAGCTTCATTTACGTCTATGAAGATATCCTGATTTACACCAGGTACACTAGYACCATGTTGTATAACTTATTTCTGATGCATGACTTTTCCAAGAAGTTTGAAGCTTAGTCATACTAACATAATGCTATTACCCAATATAAAGTGTGAAGATAACATAATATAAAACAACAGTAAGTGCCTCTGGGACACTATGTACGTCTATTTTAAGGTATTAAAATATGAAATACTGCAGAAAATCACTGCAGTGCTTAATATAAACACTCCTTAAGAACAGCTCCCTTTTAAGTAGTCCTACTATAACTTATCACACCAGCAAATTTACTGAGCAATTTGAATATTCACTTTTGCCATGTATTTTTATTTTATTTTTATATCAATATTTTATAGTAGCAAAGGCTCATCCCAAAGGAAAAAGGAGGAAAGCACACCACTATTTTATGAAGCCCCATTGCCTCTTCTCAAATCCAGAGAACATTCATTTGCGCTTGAATTTACGAAAGCAGCCACACTTTCTTATATAGACTTTTTCCACGTTCATTCTAAAGCCATGAGAAGTTGCTTTCTCCTCTTAATCGTTATCAGGGATTACACAGAACATGCAGGCTGTATTCAGTCCTTTTGCAGGCTTTAGCAGAATGTCACGTGATGCTGCTGAAGTCTGGCAACATGCAGTCTTCTTTGCAGAAAATAAAAGAAACCACATACTTGCCCTGTGTGTTTAACAGCTTAGAGACAAGCAAACATCTTGCTGTATGTAAAGGTAAAAACATAAGCTATTACTTACCCTTTAAGTAGTACCCTTTTCCTCAGAATCCACAGCAAGCTATGACTCATTTATCCTTCCTTTAACATGCATCAGAGTTTACATTGCAGTGTTTGATCTACAGTAGATACAAATAAGGATCTTTTCTCTCCTCTCCCTCTCCTCTCCCCTCCTTCTCCTCTTCCCTTCTCCTCTCCCTCTTCCTCTCCCTCTCCCTCTCCCTTCCCTTCCCTTCTCCTCTCTTCATCATATGCAGCATTTTTTTTAAGAACTAATAATCATTATATTTTGGCCTTCTAACTAAATGTTGGCAGCACTAGAGATGGGACTTGTTTTCAGGAGAAGAGGAGAGTTCTAGGCAGATGTTGCATAAATGGAAATACTCAATAGAGATTTACAGGGACAATTAGGCCAGGCAAAGGCCAAGGCAAAGGTTAAGGAATTGAATAAAAAATCTGGTAACAATAAACATAACTGTGGGAGGAGGGAGAGGAGGGGGAAGACAAAAAAAAATTGTTGCTCATAATACTTAATATCAAGTATGGTCTTATTTATGGTATTATTTGCACTTCGTTCACTAATATTCTCTGCTGGGTTTTATTGTATTGTACAGGTAGGCCAGACTGTTTGCCTGCATGTAGAGTCTGTAGTGTTTGCATATGGAGCATATGGTGGTTAACATGTTCACTTSCAAAATTGTAATTCAATAATATTGAAAAAATATGCTTAAAACACATATAATTAGCCTTTATAARACTGGATTTCCAGAGATAAGCTAAAATGCAGCAACTCTCTCCTACCTGGAAATGACAGAACTAATGATAACAAGTCTGTATTTCTTATTTATTTCAGTTCCTTCTTACATGAGATGCATATATGTAGATTAAGGGKTTTTTTTGTGCTTTCTTTTTACCCTCACTGCTATTAAAATAGAACGTATGTTTTAGCTGCTTTGCTTTTTGGCAGTTAGGCTTGAAAACAACCAATGGAGTGTTGCACTAGAAAACAGTTACCGTGTTTCAGATACCCTTCCATGGCTTGCTAAATTCCAGTTCGGGATTGTTTTCAGATTCTTGTGGTGAAGAAATTGGTATGCATCCTTAAGCAGAAAAGAAAAGAGGAATTACAAGGTTTTTCAGTTCCAYCTAGTGGTAATAAGAGGTATATCTTTCAAAGAATTAAGTTTAAAATAATGTGATAACAGAAAGGTTTACAAATATAATATTAATCAAACTGCTGCTAAACATATAAATCACAATTAATGTTAAGGCACAATAATAAAAATAAAATCCCCAAGATGTATTTTTTGGAACTAGTGCCTCTTCTTATTTCCTTTCCTTTTTGTCTGTTAATTGAATTTGTTAAACAGCAGAATTTCTACTATGCTTTGTAAATGATGCATACCACTTACAGTGAATTATTGTTCACCTCCTGTGATATTTACCTGAAAATAAATAATTTATGTATAAACTCTTCTTGTTATTATTGCGTATTGTTTTTAACTTACGAGTTAAAAAGTGTATAGATAAGAAAAATTTTGGCCATGATATCTGCTTCATGGMTGAGACAAGGACAATGCAAGGAGTTTGTGACAGCAGTAGATTGTGAAAATATATAGCAGGTTCAGCATAGATGTAAAGCAGAGCATGCACCCCTAAAGTAAAGAAAAGGCTGAGACTGCAGTGCTCAAAGCCGTGATCTCCTTCAAGAACAACAGAATCAACAGAACAACATACTATCCCTTGCTGGGTTCATCTGACAGAGCCACAGATTCATCTGTTTTTTGTCTTCCTTGCTGAATTAACTTCACAAATAAGAAGTATTGAATCATGAACCAAATCCTAATAGCAAATCGCTTTGCCAATGTGCTTTTTTTGGCCAGTGAAGACTCTGCATGTATTTTTTTCTGCAGTAGCACAGACTGGAGAGAGGGAAAAAAAAAAAAAAAGAGTTTTTATATAGTGAAATTGATTAATTGTAGTCTTTTAGCACCAGAAAGCTGAGATCATATTTTCAAAAGCTCACTTATTCTAGCAGCCCCTTTTGTTGAACTACTGCTGTAGAGATTAACTCTTGTAAAGACACAGATTTGGTTATGGAAGCAAAACATTTGTGAAAATCAGCTGCCAGTCCTTATCTTGTTTAAAAATATTTGACTGCTTAATATATATTAGGAAAAAAAAGTTCATAATAGAATTCTGCAATTTGTCTCACCTCTTGAAGTTCTACAGTCTAACAATCTATAAAACATGAATTCCAGAAAATATAAACTGAAAAATATATGATACAACAATCATCTCAGAAAAAAAAAATCATTCAGAATTCTTAATTATAGAGAAATATTGAAGAATGAGTTGAAGATTATCAGAAATAATATTAAGCAAAGCAATAAGTTTTAATGTCTTGAGAGGCTAATATCAGTGTATATGGGACATCAGCAGCAGAAAGTTACTGAATGTTCTGAGTAGTAAACAAGAAATCAGTATAATTCTTAACATATTTCACCCTACCTAGAAAATGAAAAGCTGAATTCTGTACCAGTTCCTATTTATAAGTGATTTTCAAGTGTATCTCTCTGCTCTGCTGAAGCGACTACTGCAGTCTAAGTACGAGGAAGAGAGAGTGGATCAAAATAGCATGCCAAAGCTACGAGCCGTTTCAGCTGAAAGTGATATATACTGCACAACACAGATTGGTGTAACTGCATCCTCCTATTCTCACGAGCCTTTCTACTTTTGTTTTATGTTTGTTTAATATTAGCTAATCATTCTACCCCATAAACTAAGCCATTTGAGTTTTTCATTTAAATCATTAGAAGAGATCACCTCACACTCTTAGAAAGTTCAGATCCTGCAGTGTCTTTCCATGTTGTTCCCCTTCAGGATTCAGCTGCCTTGTCTGCTCTGGTATTAACAAATGATGGGAGTTTTACCATTAGAAATCATTCCACTTGTTAATTCAACAAAAATTCAACAAAGATTTCCTTAAATTCCTTCTATATTTTTTCTTCTTTCCCATTATTATCATATATTTACTTTAGACATGCTCCTTTTCACTACCACAGAATCCCAAAATGGTTGAGGTTGGAAGGAACCTCTAGAGATCATCTAATCTAASCCCCCTGCTCCAGCAGGAAYACCTAGAGCACATGGCACAGGSTGGCATCCAGGCAGGTTTGGAAGATCTCCAGAGAAGGAGACTCCACAACCTCTCTGGGCAGCCTGTTCCAGGGCTCTGTCACCCTCACAAGAAAGAAGTTCTTTCTCACATGTAGATGGAACTTCCTGTGTTTTAATTTATACTCATTACTCCTTGTCCTGTCACTGGCCACCGTAAAGAAGAGTTTTGGCTTCATCTTCCCTCATTGGCCTCATTCTCCTCTCAGCTATGCAACTTTATCTTTCATTTTTCAGTCTTAATGATCTAAAAACATAAAAAGAAATNTAACAAAAGAGCTGCACTTTTGTTAATGGTTTTAATCTCTGGTCCTGAATGAATCCTTCTTGCTTTCTGATAACTTTTTCTGTTATTCTGTGAATTCTTTCTGATTCCTTTTTTTKTTGTTGTTGTTTTTTGTTTTGTTCAGAGAATGAGAAATTAATAAAAGATCCTTACTTGTTTATTGAGTGGCAGTGTTACATTATACTTAGTAGTTTCATGAATGCTATGGACAGAGTGCAGTATGACTCAGGACTACAGTTACAAGTCCTCTACAAGTACCTGGCTGAATGTACAGATATGAGTTCAGACAGTTACATGTTTCTTCCACCTTTGCTTTAAGCTGATTTGTTAAGAGCAAGGACCAGAAAGGAAATAGTGTTTTGTAATAAACTTGAATGTGTTTTGTAGATGCTRGTATCACTTTTTTTTGTAATTCTACAATCATTTCAGATAGATATTGCAAATATTTGTAGCTCAAAATCAAACCTACACTGAGTGATCAGAGGAATCAATTCTATTACCCTTCTCAWATTGCCAAAATCTTTATAAGATAACAATGTTTCTCAATAAGCAATTTGAAGATTTTCAAAGCATATAAATGATTTCAAAATAAAAGAGGCATTGAAAATTATTATAAATATTGTATATGTACATTTATAATGATAATGYATCCTTAAAGACTTAATGCACCATTAAGTGAACAAGTGAATGAATAGACCTGATATATGAATATATCCATTATTAAATATATGCATTGGACAAAGTTGGGCATATACTGCAGCTGTTGGCTATATTCTGATTGCCTGGTTAACCTCAGAGTTAATGAGTATTGTTAAAGAGTTCTCGAACTGTTTAGATATTTCCCTACTGCTTTACACCATTTGACTTTGTCTTCTAAATTGTCTGTGGCATTCAAGCGCATTAGGATCATTTTTTACCATGCCTTTGAGGACTCCTGTTATAATAACTTAAATTACTTCAAAACTTTTTGGCCTCATGTGGGAGATGAAATCAAAGTTTCTAACATTTCCACAAATACTTTGTTAGACTTTMATGTGTTTCCCATTGTCTCTTCATCATCTAGTTTTAAATCTGAAATGTCTGACAAGAGTGTATTAATTCACAATTCATCAACCTCTTATTATTCTCCAAAAGCCAGGCTTTTAAAGGAGAGCTAAAGTCCCATTTTTTCATCTGCATAAAGTATTCACCTTTTCAGAAGAGTTTGGTGATATGAGGCAGTTGGTCTCATGTTACACATGTATGCTGTACACTGAGATATTTGATTATCCATTTAACTGATTTTTATAGGGTCATGGTCTGTTAAATGGTCAGGCACCTATATGGGAGCTGTAAGTAGCAGATTTCTTCAAAAGTCTGGTCCATGATTCTTTTGACATAAGTTGGTGTTTATATGCTCATCCTTCCAAAGTCCTGCCTAGGTTTATATCTATAATATATATTTTAATAAACCTTCACATTTTTCCTAGTCATATCAACATTTCTTTTCTAGCTGTCTTTCAAAAGACAGATATATAAGAAAAAGAAAAAAAGAACACCTAGGCCTTTTCTTTTTAGTCAGAATTAATTTGATATTCAACTTTTATTAATTGCCTTGTTTTCTATTMTTTCTCTTTCCATCTGAAATATTTCTTCGTTCTTGTTATTGTCATGTTATCTAACATGCATTTATTCTTTCTTCTCTTTGAATTAAAAATAGACAAAAGTTTTTTAAACTCATTGTTTTCTTCTATAATACTGCATTATTACAATTACGTCATCTTTCAAAGTGCACTAGATGACATTTTTGTCAATTCCAGTTCATTTTTTTTCCTAGGATTTTAGTATATATATGAGAATTACCTGCTTCCACACTGCTTATGTCTTACTTTTGCTAAAGGCTCAGTGAAGGTTTCTCTGTTATTTGAAGTGTAAAATGAGTTGTAGATTTCTGGCTTTCTGGAGCATGGGTCTTGGTGGAGGGAGATATAGATGAGAGATGCAGACGAGTCCAGTGTAGCATTTAGTGGTTAAAAAATCCTGCACCATGATAGAAGTTCTGTATTTGTCTCCAAAAGTTGAAGATAAGTATATTAATTTGCTATGAACGAGGAAAAACCTCAAAACATTTGTATTTTTCTATGGTAAACACAATTTGTTAATAAAGATTTTTTTGGGAATATGCTGATTTCTAGTTCACACCCCAAATCAGAATAGAAAGCAACAGAACTAAGTGGAAGAGAAGAAATGATCTTGAAGCTAATGTGCTCCAGACACCATTAAGGACAAACAAATCTCTCTGAACAGGAATTCTTGATTCCAAYGACAAATCTAACAGGAGGTATAAAATGTCTGTAAGTATTCAAGCAAGCAGACACCCAGAGCATTATACCTCAGATCCTCAGTATTACTTTGTCCTGGAATTACTTTCTATTTAATCTATATGGAAAGCACTTTCAAAGGCTGAGACACTAAATTCTAGGAGTTTTTATCATTTTGAGCTGAGAAAATGTCTGGCTAAAGCTGAGCTGAGTAAGGGCAGGAATGTGCTCTCACCAAATCTCACAAACATCCCATCACTAATAGGTAACAGATGTTGAAAAGCTTAATAGCAAATGACCAATGCAATGACAGAGTGAGCAGAATTGGGAATTGCTATTRCTTTGGTGTGCTCAGTGCCAGTGAGTGAGGTAGATAACAAATGCTGAATGCCTGATCACTTCCTTCCTCCTCTCAGTATGAAATCTATCTGCACCCAAATATTTTAAGGGAATTTCTAAAAATTTAGGGATCCTGGATTCAAGGAAGGAGCATTTAAGGAATTACAAAAGGCAACATCCCAAAGTAGAGTCAGACTATATCTCCTCTCCTTTCCAAAACCACATTCTTCATGCAGAGACCATTACTCACATTTTCTGGGGCTCTCTCAAGGTATATGACAGGCTAGAGAAATGACTAGCTGTGCTCAGATGATGTACATACTTCTTTCAGATGGTCCCTGGACCTCATCTTCTTCCAGGCTTCTCTGGTAAATTGTATTCTTGAAATACAGCATGCTAATTTTGCAGACCTCCCTTCTGCTCGCCATCTCCAATTTTCTTCTCATAAGATTGGCTTTAATGGTATGCCAGATATATGTTTGCATGTAAGCCGATATTTAGGTACATGAAGTTACTACTAGCCGGGGTCATGTTTGTTTTAAAGCTTTTTATAGCTGTAAAATATATACTTGATTAAATATTCTGCTATTATTTAGTGTTTTATTGTATATAGTTAAAGTGTCAGAATTTACATATATATATATATAAAATGTATTTATAAAATGGAAACATAATTATATAAAATGGAAACAGAAAATACTCCAAATACCTAATTTATGAAAAAAAAGGAAAGGGAAATTCAAAAGAGACAGATGAATAAGAATGGAGCCAAAGTGTGACATTTTCCTCCAGTTAGAATACCTTTCCCTGGTTAAAGTACACTTCATGTCAGTACCTATTAGCACTGTCAGCTACTATTTCAATATATTTTTATTATCAGACTATTCAGGCTTCTAATTTTTGTTCAGTTTTATTTTCCAGCATATTTCATAGCAGTTTTGAAATTTGCCCTTTTTATAATTACTTTGGAATATATGCTGCCGACAACACAAAAACAGTAGGAAAAGAAAGCAATAAACCTCTTTTTTCAGAAAATAGCTTTTGTACTACTTTAGTTTTAGGACCAGTGCAGCTACTTTAAATATTAATGCTTTTCTAATGCCATTTGTGCATTGGGAGTTTGGTTATTTAGAAGTATCTCTTCTTACTAAAATATTAACGTTTGAGATCTAAAGAAACACTGAAGCTTATATAAATTCATCCAGGGATGGATGAAGCCAGAATCCAGATGTCAGGGTTGTGCAGTCACCAGACCTCCACTACTCCTACAGTGTGGAGCATGAATCAATCACTGCAGTGTATTGAAAGATAGTTTCAGTCCTGTTACACTGTCTTCCATCTTGCCTTCATCTACATCTCTACCTTTTGAGAACAGAGTGAGATCATTTTTATCACATGTTGATTACAATGATAGACTTTCACCAGAAACAAAGAGTTTTTAAAAAGTCTTAACAAATATTGCCTGTATTGACTTGCCTCAGTAGTTCACATTAATTTCCACATGCTGTCTAGGAATGGAATTAGGCTCCGGGATTCATCTCAGCTGACTCCACGGTCTGTAACATACTCCTTTACAGAAACCTGGAAGCAATCATATCAGATGCCTACTTTTGGAGTACAATGAAGCACATGTTGAAAGTATCTAGAGAAAATAAATATCCCTTCTCTCCAAAACTTTTAAAGGTTCTGAGTAGTTAATTCATATAAAGTCTGTATTATATTAGCAGTTAGGCAAAGTGAGTCCCATGAAAATTATTTGGATTTTTTTTTTTTTTTGTCAGAAAGCCTACAGTTATCTGAAATCCTTATGCTGAAGAATAAATCAACAAACCTATAAGTTTGCCAGTAGTTGCCAGTAAAAAGAGCTTATTTGCCTATTACCTGTTTGTAGTTTGTAGTTACAGCTTTACACAGATTGTAGTTACTTCTTTCTGAATCTGTGATAGTAGTCTTCAGCCATTGGTGTGTGTCGACAGTGATAGCAAAAAAACACTTTTCTTTTAAAAATTGAATGCTGCAGTGTCCCACACTGTTTGGTATACAAAAAAGACTTGTACAGACTTTAATGAGCAGGATGACAGACAACAGGAAAAAAAATGGAAAGTGTTTCAAAAATGCCTGCCACTATTGAAATGCCAACGATTTGAGTGGAATTAGTTGTAATCACATGAAGCATATCTCTGACTCTTTTTCTTTAAGAATAGAGCTTCAATTTTACCAAAGCTTGTTTCAACAAGACTTTTAAATCCTACTTTYCTTCTTTTTAATATCTATCTTTAAGGGAAGTTTTCAAAAGCATCGTGCATTTTAGGAACAGAAGACTTCTGTGGCTTCTATGTCATATTAATATGATAATTTTTTCTGGTATTTGCATGATCCCAAACCACACAACCACTTTCAAAAATCTCATGCTAAGTAAATTACAGCATATTATTTCAATTAGTTTTCTAAGTCAGGGATTTGAAAAGTAAGGAATAGTAGGGAACAAGGATTAGTACTGTATGGCTAGAAAGGCACGTAGACAGATTCTTTTAGGATCTCCACAGGATTTTGTCTACCTTAATGGCTGAAAAATTGAGTCACAATTACTATGTTGAAATATAGATAGTCAGGACTCCTGTAAGAGTCCAAAATTTATTTCTGTCACTGAGTTCAGAACTTGTGAGATCTGGGAGCCCTTTATGATAAGTCATTGATGGAAACGATCTTTCTTTTTCAGAACTTTTTACTATGTCTGAATTGATCAGGAAATGAGAGCTCAAAAACTGTAAATCTCTGACTGCTGCAGCTCCTTTTAGGTCTCAAAAGGATGTGAAGGATGGAGAGGAGCAATGTGAGTGAGCATAATATTTTGGAGTTGGGATTTAGGCAAGCAAACAAGAAGTCCCAAGACTGAAACTAAGTAACATTCTCAGATCTCAAAGCACAGATTTAACTTAAATCCTTTCCCSCTCTGTCTGAGCTTTTCTTGCTATCCTTATTTTCCAATTTAGAAAAGAAAAATACAGTTCTATTTACTGTTCAAGTACGTGGTGGTAGAATCTATTCAATCCTATGAAAGAAGTGCAGTAGGAAGACAGGAAAACAATATCACTATGTTACTGAAATTCTCTTCTCATGTGGTRGTACTAATAACCTCAAGACTACTTTTTCTCAGTGACGTGCTCTATGAGTAGTAAATTCAGAGAAATAAAGAGAGAGATGAAATAAAATAGAGATGCAAATAAGAAAAGCAAGAGGAGGAGAAAGAAGAGCTGTGATGGTTCTGGGAAAGATGTCAAATTATAAAAGGTCTTGGAGAAGTTATACTTGAAGTGTAAGTACGGTTAGCAAGTGTTTTAAATAGAGTACTAGTAAAGTAGCTTAGGATGTTTATCAAAATATTCTGGTTCATTAATACAAAAGGAAATTACCAAGTGACTATTCTTTTTACTTTTCTATTTTTTTCTTTAGTGCTTATGAAAAATCCTGGAGCAATATATGCCATCGGAGTGAAGGTGTAAACCATGTATGCATAGGGAAGTCTTGAGACACAGTAACAGCCTGAAAAGAATATCAAGACCATGTAGCTTCCTTTATCAGGCCTTGGGACAGTTGTATCATTTGGTAATATCAAACTGATCTGATCAGTATATTGTAAAGGAACAATAAGAGATCATACAGAAAAAAAAAAAAAAAAAAAAAAAAAAAAAAAAAAAAAAAAAAAAAAAGGAAAATGTGAAGATCCTTCAGAACAGACTAACAAAAGCCTGGTCTGGTCGAATAGTCAGTGTGGTCAAATAACATAAATCAAAAATAAAAAATAAAGCAAAACCTCACTGAAGCAATCTGAAGTTACACAGGGTACTATTACAAAAATCATGTAAGTAATGTCATTTCATATTAAATTGTCATGCTTATAAATCYAAATATCTAGTTTGCTGGTTATCTAAGCTTGTTCTAGCAAACACAGCTACCCATGTATTGTATGGTGTCTCTTTTCCCCCAGTCTCCTTAAATTTTTTCTTATCCAGAATCCAGGATGATAAAACATACTTTATGTTTCTGAAGTCTCATGGCTTGCATTCATTATAGGACCTTTAAGTGTTCYAGTTTCTATTTTTTTATTATTTCTGAATTAGATTCACTAAAGTAAAACTTATAATAGAGTTTTCCTGGAGAAGAAGCAAAGGCATATAATTACTTTTGTGCAGATACTGAAGCTTCTTCAGAAAATAACTGGTCAGTTAATGGTCTTAAAGTCAGAAAAAGAGCCCATACTGACAAAATCCCCATGGGTGTAAAACTCGTTTGGCTCTAAATAAAGACTAAAATTCTATTTTGCAGTTGTGAAGCAGACAGCTTTAAGGCATAAGACTGCATACAATGAAAGGACCTTTTCTTGATGCCTTTTGACATCTCTAAAGTATTAAGAGTAAATTTTGGCAATAATGTAGTTCCTACAATTTTGTTATGATTATCTCTCACATATTGAATTGCTCCCAGATAGATCCAGTATTATGTACTGCAAAACTAGAGGGTTTTTTTTTTTCTTTTCATGAAGATATATACATATATATATATATATATGTATTTATTTGGTTATATTTTAACCTGCTTTCACTTTCTGTCTTGACTCTTTCTGAACTGTAGCAACATGGCTACTAATGGAAAGTAGGTAGACACAAACTAAACAAATACAGTCAGTTGAAAATCCATGTAAATGTCCTCATGCGACAGTGAATGAACTTAATGAGTCCGATCTGAGTAAAATATGGAAAACTCCTAGAAACAGACATCTGCTCTTTCTTCCCTTCAGCAGCATCTCTTTCACCTCAACTCTAGTGAGCTTGGCAATGCTGTTTTCCTGCTTGCTTTCATCTAGTTTTAAACAGAACATTGCACAGATGAAAAGGAGCAGATAAAGGTTCTTCTCAGGTGATCTGTGTAGTTGAATCAACACCACRGGAAAATTATTTTCTGTGGCTGTGAGCTGTTTCTTCTGGAATGAAGCAAGAACTTAAAATGAAATCTTACATCACAGGAGCAATCAAAAGATGTGATTCAAATTTCATTACATTCTAGTGTTCTAGAAATAAATTCCAAAAGATAGCTCAAAATAACCTTGTATTTTTCCTGATAAAAAAAAAAAAAAAAAGAAAAAAGAAAGAAAAAATCAGTCAAGCCTAGGATCAGCCTAGTTGCTGTCCAAATATTTATAAAATAGATGGCAACTTTCTTGTTTGACTTGCCTCTCTTGACACCTATCAATTGATGATTGTGGCTATTTGGATGCTCAGTACCTTTCAAGACATTCTGTCAATCCTTTCTGTACACATATTCTAAAAGAAGCATGTAATTTTTATCAGGATTGCTGAAATGAAGACTTCTGAGCATATTCTCAAACTGTGCTTTGAATTATAGTACAGCAAAAATCCCCTATGCTAGGACATTCCATAAATGCTATTTCTTATTCGCTCTATCAGCTGCCTGTGTATATTAATTATGTTTTAACATTCTAGGATGTATTTAGGGGCTTTTAAGGAGGAGATGCATTCCTGAAATAAAATAAAATTAAAAAAAAAAAGAGAGAGAGAACAAAAGGTTTACAATTTTACAATCTAAAATTTTACAATCTAAAAGAAAAAAATCTATTTTTCACTAAGATGGTCTATTTTATTACTGTTAAAAGAAATATGTGTAGGTTCTCTGCAAAGAGAAAATTGAGCAATCCAGCAATCCAGCAAAGACAGTTGATTTCAATAGTATTATGCCACAGATGAAGTTAACCCTCAGATAAAGTGATTTTTCCCTCCTGTACTGATCACAATAACAATGTTAGCACAAAAGAAAAGAAAATTGATGAAAAAAGATAACATGTACTTGATGTTGATGGAATGCGTGTTTGTGCTTAGTACACTAGAGAAATTCTCCAATAACAGTTCAGCCAAGTGAAAATATTGCCCCATTTTACTCCCAAGGTCAATGTCAATTGAGGTTACTGACTATATAAATGCTAAATACAAAAGTTTGAATTGTTCAAGGCTGTTGTAGCTTGTACACTATACTTTTCAATGTTACAGTGTTACTCGGTTACATTTAGAATCTGCATTCTGTCATCATTTTTTTTCTATTTCTATCTTTTGATTTTTYCCCCCTACAACTTTTTAATCTTGTATTTTGTAAGGAGTGGGTGTTGCTATTATGTCGKGTATTCAAGAATAAATCATTAGGTTGAGTGATTAAAAGCTCATATACACTCACAAAATGCAGCACACAGGTTCTGTGGCAGCTTTGAGGAGCCTCAAAGAAGCTCAAAGAGGAGAGTGATGCACCCCTAAAATAAATGATCATTTCCAAACACGGGAGCGCAGAGCAGAACAACTAGGGGAACCAATAACTCGGTCAGAGACACAAGTCCCCCCATCCAGCCCTCCTGAGGCTGTCCCAGGAAAGCATCGACCCCATGGGCCAGAGAAGAGACCCACCACCCTGTTCCAATGAAGACAGCTCTCTGGAGAGTCTTTCCAACAGAGGAGGGTCACTGCTGAGGGGCCTAGGATGCACTGTGGCATGTGGGGAAAAACATTTTGGGATTCCACAAGAGTTACTGTGCAACGGTCAAGGGACAAACCGAAGGGAGGGATCAAAGCGGTTTGAGGAAGAAGCAGCATGCAATAACAGAGGGATAAGGACACAAAAGAGATTTATTGCATGGAAGCAGGTTTCCAGTCTGTACAGTTGTTTGGTCATGCCCGGCGCCTGATCCTCCCAGTCTGCCCTGTTTTCTCATTAAACCCCATTTCTGTTTTCTTTCATGAAGATCTCTTGTGTGTGTGCATGTGTGTGTGCATGCAGGTGTAAGTGCCAGCAGCTGGGGTGGGACCATGGGGCACAGGGCACATATGTCTGTGATGCCAGCAACTGGAGCAAGTGAGAGCACACAAATCCATGTGTGAATCAAGCTGGACTTGCAGAAGGTGCATTAAGCAGTCTGGGGGCCAGGTTTGTGGGTGAAGTCTATGGAACCATATAGAGCTCTGGGAAGCCAGTGATACACATTTTGTATGAAGCAGGATCAATTTTTGAGTGACTTTAGTCTCCTCTCCCTGTGAAAGATTTGGCGTTCTTCTTCTCCACTTCCCGATATATAAAGAATTACTCACAGAGTAAAGAATTAATCACTGTGACTGAAGCTGACAGAATTAGGCCCTAATTAATTTGGCTGAGATCACAGAAGGAGGCAGTCAGTATCAGAACAAAAAYAGGATGAAGAATCTGTGGTCCTCATTGCCATATGTAATGTTGCCAAATTGGCTGCCTCTCATTTTAATTAAAAAACTACTTCTTTCTCCTCATTCACCTCTCCTTTCGTGTTTGTTGGTCCGCTTGATTGTAAGCTCTTCCACACACCACCTCGTACAATGGACCGCGGTCCATGAAAGGAGCCCAAAGATGCCACCACGCGCTTCAAAGCACAAACCCACAGTCCTGAAGGGTAAAAGCAACCGCGACAGCCCACTGGAGTGGCCAGCTCTGGCAATAGCTGTCTGTACCCACAGCCACGGTCCATACATCATCTGCACGTGGTTACCTGGACTCTATGGCCACTGGTGGCAGCAGATAGAGGCACATGGGCAAAGCTACAACGAGCCATTATTTGTAACCGTCATTARAATAAAGAAAACTCATCAGGAGGAGTGCAAATTTGCATTTCAAATATTACAATAGCAAATGGACAATATATTTTAAGCAAGGAGATTCTTTATACGGGTGAATCTTCCCAAATTATTGAAGTATTTGCAATCTACACTAGTGTATTATTGATCTACTATTTATTAGAAGTATTTCCTTTCTAGTATGAGAGGACATCCAGGGCTGCTCGCATAGCCCAGACAAACGTCAGGAAGTATCATTTGCTTTAATATAAACTGCCTGCCAGTCTTTTAACAGTTCATTGCCAGTGAGTAATAAAATATGCCTTGCCTATGCTTTGCAATCACAGGAGTGTGCTACTGGTAGGATGGTATGCAAAGCAGCATGGAGCTTAGCTTGAACTAATCATATAAATATCTATCCTGGTTCTWGGAAGATTTGCAGCCTAAGGCAACTGTCGTGTCTGTGGGCTTCTATTACTTAATTTACAATACATTATTCTGCAATATTMATCCTGTGCTTTCAGCCACTATAGTGTAGACATCCACTGAGATTGTTACTGGAATAGAAAACAAATGACTTTATTATAGGTTAAACATGGATGTGATACAATGTTTGAAAATCCGATATATATATATAAATATACATACTTAAAAAGAAGGATTCCTATAAGTCTTTTCCCTGTGTGGATAGTTGTTGCCATTCCATAAAATATAATAAGGGAACTCAACATATATTTCTTCTCAAGTATGTTTTTTCTAGCATATATATAACATATATTTCTTATAACCCATGCAATTGGCCTTCTAACAATGTTGATGCTGGATCTTAGAGAATAAGATTAAAATCAGATAGGTTGTTGCATCTTCACATCCAGCACATGGGAATTGTCAGCTGATTTACTAGCATTGACATYGTCCTTAGGACCAGCTGGATTTACATAGTCTTTCCAAAACGTTTCCGTAGCTTCTGAAATTCTTATGCTTTAGCAGAAAAAAAAAGCTGTCATTTGCATGATGGAACATGAAAATACAAAGCAAGTTAAAAATAAAAACTTCTTTTGGTATTTTTTAAAAGCTATATTCTTTTGGTTTTGTTTTGAGAGTACATTTACAGTTAGAGGGAATGAGTACTTTGGCTACTTATCCTTTTTGTTTGTTTGTTTTTTCCTACACAGCCTTCTGCTGCATCATGCTACCAGTTCCTCCATGCAATTCCTTTTTCCTGTTGCAGAAGTTCTGGGGCTTTCCTAGGCAGAGGCAGTCACTCAGACATCAAATTATATATGAGGTTTTATGTTTGATTTGTGCAGACATTGTATTTTGAAGTTCATACAAAACGCTGCAGTCTCAAAACACTTATTTYATATATACAATCTATATGCCTTATTAAAGTGAATAATCATGCAAGGAGCTACATTTATGCTGGAAGATTTATCTTTGCAAAGTTTAATCAGACTTTTTGACTGTTCCCAACATTAATAGTTTTAGCACTTCATTGGCAAATTCTTAAGTGGCAAAAAAGCAAACCTGAGATATTAAAAAAGTTGCATTATATTTTCATATACTTTATGCTTAAAAGTATCAGGTAAAAATAAGGATTACTTTTTAAACTAGTCTGTGTATATAATATATATATTATATATATATATATATAAAATCATGTGTATAATAGTCTGGAGACAATTGATAAGCCTGAGTAAAATGTAATTCAGAGTCTGATCCTGTAATCCAYGCTCACACATGTATAAATGATAACATTTTCAGTTTAAGGGCAGTGCTATGCAATTCTAAAAATACTTGACTAATTTCACTCATTTCCCAGTATTCTGTAGAGGGTGGCTATTTGAAAAAGTTAACCGAGTCTGTGTAGTTTTAATTAGATTTATTAAAGAGATGAAACAAGGAAATATAGTTCACATTCAAACACTGAAATATGTGAAAATAGCTGAAATTGCTCTTACTGCACTAAGCTCATTAAATTCACTTGCTAGTATGGTGAATATTAGAATGAGCAGACCAGAGTATTAGCAGCTCTAATGCTTTTATTTGCTGAGGTTCACCCACCTCCTGCTCTGAGGGTTACCGAGCTGGCACAGTCTTACCTCCTTTTCGACAGCCGTGATGCTGGGCTTCATGCCGGCGTGTACACTGCTGCTGTCTGCGCTTCGTGCAGGAAAACGTAACTAACAAATACCTTTGTTGCTATAACCATGATAAAGGTCTGTTKGGAATGTATCCCATTGTCCTCAATAGAAAAGCCACCCTAGATCTCAAGTTTGATTCAGTAATAATTATATTGATTCTAGTTAAGACCACACATGTATCACATGGTCAAAAATGTGAAATGTTCTCCATCAGCAGTTAAAGTGATTATTTCATTCTAGACCTTGAATACCTGGTGTTAAAATGGTATGAAAATTAAATGTCTTTATTCTTCAGTCTCAGTGCTSCAGAAGTCTCTCTTTCATCAAGGTAGATAGCATTATCTTTTTTTTTTTCTCTACTTACAGAACATATGAGATTTGCCATGCAAACTCAGAATGATTGCAATTATCCAACAACCTTACAAATTCAAAAAACAGCTTTTACAAGACGTATAGCAATACTATAGCATACACACAGCCTAAAAGGATGATTTCAGGAGATCCACACTTATATTGAGTTTCAGCATTCTGGGTGCGTGACTTTTCACAGACTCTCACTGAAAAGTGCATACAGGTTCTCCTCTATCCAAACAGGCAGACCCAGCTTCAAGAGATTTCAGGTGCACTCTCATCACCAGGTATCATGCTGACAGGTTTACAGAATCTGCAAGGGGTGGATATTTTCTGGGCAATTCACAGCTACTTTTAGACTATCAAATAGATAAAATGCTATAAGGAATTATTAATGATTTTGCTACTGAAAAATAATAATAAAAAGAGCATTTGATCTGCATATTCATACCCTGAAAGAACAAAAAAGATACAGGGAAAAGAAAGAGGATAATAATTTATTTAAAGATAGAAACAACATCAAACTATTACTGCATTGTTCTACTGCTAAAAACTCACAGAGCTGTAGTTCCTGGGGAAGCATGAAAAGGGGTAAGACATAATAGATTTTTTTTTTTTATTTCATTTTTTTAGTAGCAGACTAGTGAAGGTCACATGATCAAGTTTTCTAGTC
>PTEX01000318.1:286831-411515 GCA_003342815.1 Eudromia elegans
AACTTGAAGGCCAATATAAGTATTCCTCAGAATGATACTTGCTAAGTCATTAATTTTAAATCATAACTCACCAATATTTTAGAAGGTGAGATTTGTTTTGTGTTGTCAGAGAATAAGTACCTTTAAGAAGGTACTTTTTTTTTCACGTTCAATAGTTTTCAAAGGTTAAAAAGCAATTAAAATTTTAAAACAGGTGGACTAGCTACTACTACTACTACTATTTTTTTTAAATCTTTTCTTTTCCTCCTTCAAATACTCTTTTACCTAAATTGGATTTTCTAGATAGTGCTATATTCCAGTTGTACTTTTTTTTTCTCTAATATTCTTTTCATAAGTACTACTTTACAGCGTRGTATCTTTCAAACATCACTATTTCTCTACATTATGTGAATGATGTTAATTATCTTTCCTTTTAATGGTCTGAAAATTCAATTTCCCTAATTAAGACAATTTTTTTTWAAAAAAGTGGAAACTGCATTGGAGATGCTCCCATTTCTATTTTTGCTTTTTTTTTTAGATTAAGGTTCAAATATTGCCTGACAGAAATGTATGCTATTGCATTTAAAACTCAGATAGGGACATTTGGTACCGAAATAAGTTAGTCTCTTATAGATCCTACCATGGGACATTACTCATTCGTTTTATGTGGCTCTCTTATTTCTCAGAAGCCTGACATTAGATGAGGAAAAGGTGAGAGGTCAGCATCTTTATGTAGAAAAAGATACATAAAAGTGTTGCAAAGGTGTCAAATTTTTTCCAAAAGATGTCCAGAAAAAAAAAAAAATGTCCTCTATTACATATTAGATAGGTAACAGAGAATTCAGAAGCCTTAAAACTTACCATTTAAACAGCAAACTATAAGCTGCAGGAATATATGAACTTCTGCAATGCTTAGCATGCAGTCTTCACTTTGAACTATGCCTGATTGTTGACTTACAACCTGTTTTCACATAGTAACATCCAATATAACACAAACCTGGCTCCTATATGTAGGAGACGGCACGTATTGAGGTGCCAAAGAACTCAGAACATTTGAATCTGGAGGAGTGAAAGAGCAGTGTGCTCAGCGATCAGCCTTTCAGGCGAAAGAGACAACAGCTGTGGTTTTGGTCCCTGTTTCCTTGATTATTTCTGTATGCATGGGTTGGTTACTATCTAAATTAAAAATAAATACTGTGATAGGGGATCAAAACTCATGGGTCTCTCTTTTTCCTCGCAAAACCTTTAAATGTTGTTGAGTATGTGTTCTATGTTATGTACAAAGCCCTTTAATTTTCCATCTGATTTTTTGACATTGTTTACACTATTTCCTATGAACTATAGTTTGCTTACACATTGTATGTATATGTATATGGGTGTATGTGGGCATGAGTATGTTTTTAATTCCTCTTCACATCATTCTACTGATTTTTTTTTTTTTTAATAACTGTCTCACATGTCAACAGAATTTAACTGAATGAGAATTATGCCTTATAAAAACATGGGTTTGGTCATTACCATAATGCAGGGATAAAAGAAGAAGATAAAAAAAAAAAAATTCTTCAGATAAAGTCTGTAAAGTATTCATAATGTGATGGCATAGGTGGTTGTGATATTAGCTAGATAGAAGATGTCTGCTTCAGGTAGCTTTTAGAGAATTATATCAGTAAAAAAATAGGTAAAAACTGATGAAGTCATTAAATTTTCAAAAGTTACAAATTATCCTGTAAAGCTTCAGTGACTGCAAATTAGCCTTTGCTATAGCCTTCTGCTAACAATCTATAGATCATTTTATTATTCATGAATTTTAGTAATTTCAGGACACCACAGGTCATCTTATGCTCATTTATTTGCTAAACACCTTGTGCTGGAATGCCTATGCTGAAAAATTGCTACTATTTACTTCCCGTGAGACAAGCAAGCAACAAAGTGGTGGATTTGGCCCCAGACATCCACTATGCCAGGCAGCATATACATCTTGCTGTCAGTGAAATAAATGAGCCCTTAAATTGGTTGCAAAGCTTTAAGAACTGAAATTTATATGTCTAGTTATCAAACAGAAAGTTCAGAACACCTGCCAATATGAAACATAATTATGACAAACTGTTACATTTTACCTTTAACTTTTCAGCTTTAACACCACAACTTCATTATAAGAATCCTGTCCACCCTGACCCTCCCTTCTCCCTCCTGGCAGACCCAGCTCCCCTCCAAAAAACCACTTGTTACTTACAAGGATAAATGCTGAGTTAACACTAATATATCAGGTCATCTATTAATAAGGTTAAAAAAAAAAAAAAAAAAAATAGAATTCCTAAGATTCCTCATGAGAACAACCACAAATTTTTTACAGATCACTAAAAAAGGCTATTGGTGTGTATATATATATACATATATATATATATGTATATATACATACGCATATGACCTTTATAACCTACTTGGAAGACTTTTAGAAGACATGAACAATCATGAAACAAACTTCTCAATTCTTTGTTTTTACTTAAAAATAAATAAATAAAATATTACTTCGATCTTCCTTCACTGACCAACTTCATTATTTTTCCTTCTGAGTCCCAGATGTCTACACAGATTTCTACCACTGCATCTCCAGCAATTGTCTGCTTATTTTATTTTCATTGTGGATGAAGTAGTCCTTACATGTCATAGCAAAAATACAACATTTACTAAAGTTTAAGWCAATGAATTAGTCAAAACTCACCTTTTTTCCTAACCTTTTGCTACAGAGGTGGAAATCTCATGTATTTTCTGGGGAACAGGACAGAATCAGAGCAGTCTGTGKTTTAAGCAGGAGTTTTTGCTGGTTCAGATGTATTGCTCACACAGCACTGRGATTTTATGTACTCATGCTGAATTTTATGCTCTTTGTGTACTGCTAATGAATTAAAGCAGCTGAAAATCAAATCTATATAGATGTCACTTTAAATGTGACATCTGAATGTCATTTTGAAGTGATTCATTTTCAAAATTTAAAATATTTTTCCTTAAACTTATTTTAAAAAATCATTAGTACAGCTGTGCACATTGCCTTTTCATGATTTTATTTTTTTCATTTTTTAATTAGAAATACACTAAAAGCAGATTTTACTTAAATCCCAAGATAGTTCAGATAGTTTTAGRGTCAACCTACATCTGCTGGCTACAGCCACCGACAAGCCAATTCAACTCTCCTAAAAAAACGCAGCTGCTCCTATAACTACAGCACACTACCAGAGATATACTTCATTTTTTAGCTTAAATCTCCTTATAAAAATCTGTGTTTTCAGTCTTGCAATGAAAAGACAACAAGGTCAGAAGTAAAACGAGGAAACTTTGAAAAGAGATTATCAGTCACCCATAGTTCTTTCTGCTATACTAGAAATATATATGTTATTCTAGTAATTCTAGTATCATAGAATATGYATAGAAATTTTCATTGGAAACAGATTGTGGACAAAGTGTTTATTCATACTTCTGTTTAGTAAATTTTATGGTTTTATACATTTCTAGCAAGAGACAGACCCTAAGGAGTTCTATCATACATTTGTTGTAGTTCCCAGGGAATATACACTGCAGCTGAGAAGAGGGACCTGCAGAAAGCATTCTATTGAAAGAGTAATTAAATTTGATAATCTATTAAAATAATTTGGCAAACGTATTTCAAAGCAGTCTAACAACATATTGCACAGCATTTTGATCAAGGAACTAAAGGGAAGATATATGCTGTTTTTACTTTTTAAATAAATTGATTTTCCTAATTTGCATTTTCTCACGAAAAGTTCTGATTTTGTAAGTTTTGTGCTTTCTTGACAAAAAATCCTGCACCTATCAGCCAGTTCTTAGTGGGTTAAAAACCCTTACACTGTTACCCTTTTGCACTGTAATAATAACTGTAACAATATTCGGCATTGCCTCACCCTAGCTATGTTAAGGAAACACAGATCTGGAGCTCACCAAAACCCATCTTTSGGGTGACAAGGAGAACAAAGAATATGGAGATCAGGAGAGGTTTCTTATGACTGGAAAACACAAAAGACACTCCTATCTTATAAGGGCAAGAAGGAAGATTAAGGGAAATACTGGCTGGTCAGCATCTCTTGGTCCCGGGGAAGATGGTAGAGCAGGAGTTCCTGGAAGCCATTTCCACACCTATGAAAGACAGAAATGTGATTGGAAGTAATCTTCAAGGATTTACAGAAGGAGAAATTGTGCTTACCCAACTCGACAGCCTTCTTAGATGAGTTAGTTRCTTTGGTGGAGACAGGGAAAGCAGTGAATGTGACTTACTTATTTAACTGTGGAATGGTTTTTGATGTTCTCACACAATATCCTCAGTGAGATGACTTGAAAGCTGGCTGAACTGCCAGGCTCCGAGGGCTGTGATTAGTGTCACTAAGTCCAATCAGAGACCTCCAGGCACTCAGGAACAGGACAGAATGCAAAGGACACTAATTTAAATGCAGTAAATTCCATACRAGCATAACAAAACACCTACTCACCGTGAGGGTCAAGCACTGGGGTAGGCTTTCCAGACGGATTGTGGAGTCTCTGTTCTTGAAAATGTTCACACCCACGGCACAGCACTAAGCAACGTGCTCTAGCTAGTGCTGTCTTGAACATGGGGATTGGACTAGATGATCTCCAAATGTATCACAACTACTTTGTGACTTGGCTCTTTTTTCTTTTTCTTTATAGAAGTAGTCTCACTTTTTGTGTCATAATTAGATCTAGACTATTAATGATTGTTGCTTTAGGCTGCTAAGATTGCAATTATATTAAGAATAAATTCTTGTCTTAATATAAAAGTTTTGTTTCCATTTTCTCCATAATCATAATTCAGAGTATAGCAAAAACAAGAATAATATTCATATGAAACATAAAAAGCCTAGGATATAAAGAGTGTGTAAATATACATATATATATATATATATATATGAATCTTCTATTGTCACGATATTCTTCATGTCACCCAATCTGGTTATGGATAAATGTATCTGACCTCAAGAATAACTGGTCACAGCACTGATCTCATTGAAAGATTTATAAAATGTACATAAACATATAAAATGTTTCCATAAATCATGAGGTTCACTGCAAGTAATGGTTATCAACTGTGATTTGCAGATTGCCTTRACAAGAAGGAAAAAAATATATATAGTTTTTAGTTTCATCTCATTAATGGCCAACAATTTGTTTTTAGTGGTGACAAACTTAGGATATACTGTAGTTGTAAAAGGTCAGTTGCTCAGCTGAGAAAGAAGGTCAAAACTATCTCAGAGAGCAAAACATCCCACAGAAAAGCATGTTTGCAGTTTCAATGAACTCACTCGCATATCACAGACAACTGAAACACCAGCGTATTCTTGAGCTGGATATTGCTTATTGTGAATGCAATCTTGACCATACAGCATGCATAAGGACTAACATTATCAATTATGTGAACAAAGTAAGGAAAAATAAAATTCTCTTAAGATTCAACAAACAAAATATTGTAGTGTCTTTATTTTACATTTGTCTTAATAYAGTTTTTAAATATACTTACAAAACATTGCCAATTTTTGACTTCATAAGTACTTTTTATTTCTTATTTGGGGGAATGATATTCTCCAAATCTGACTGTCCATAAAACCAGGATGCTGGAAACTTTTTTACTGCAAAAACATAGTATAATAAATCTTGACTGAACTGCCTAGAATGGTTTAGTAGATGACAACTTGAGATCCATGGCCGTCCCAYGTAATGACCAGTGCCAGATAGACAATTTCTTAAAGTGTGCAAAATAATAAATGCCTGAACATTTTTACTACTGAAGGAGTTTTTAACAACTAACTGAGCACTTCTACAGTAAAACATTGMTTTTAAAAATAATTCTAAAATAAAAGAGGGAAAAGGAGATGAGAAGAAAAATCAAAATGTCAGTACACTCTTAGAATTGGCAAATATGACTATTTAGAAATAATTATAGAATTTCACTGGAAGGTGAATGCACAAGTCAAGGCTGGCCCCTGAGACTGTTTCTGAAGCAATTACTCAGTGCACAGCAAAGAAGAGCAATTACTGATAAAACTCCCTCTTCCTAATAACAGACACATATATTGCACTTTGTAAGTCTCAAAATTAAGGAACTTTCACAAGTTTCTTGACTTGCTCACTTTAGCTAATACATGTACTTAAATAGAGGTGATAATGAAAATACAGCAAAAACACTGCAAAAATGCTTGTTATTCTATATTTCTTCTTATTCCTCCAATATTACTTAGACAKCATCTATCACCTATTAGTTGAAAAAAAGCTGTTTAAGAAATGTTCTTATGAAAATATAGGAGGAAAACTTTTTTTGAGAGAGAGATACTGAGTTTTTCTGATCAAAACATAGGAAGATAGGATTCATCTGATATATGTTATTCGTAAATGTGGAGATCAGCCTGATTTTTATCCTCTTCTGGAACGTGGTGAAGAAATTTCTAGAGTTAAAAAAAGGTAACAGAGATAATACATTAATTACCCATAGAGCTTGGTTTGCCTTAAGTTACCAAAGATATTCACTTTTTCTTTCACTTTGTTCTTAACTTTTGCCTTCAGTAATTGAACTCAGTCATATGCTCCTATGTGTRTAGTTCTTACTGAAAAATGGCAACAATGTCAAAAATATGTACCATGTTAGAAAAGTCTTAATATAAGACTTGTATCTCTATTTGTGTCCAGTGAGTTATGCAGCTCACAAGCAATGGCTATAGTAGTCTACTACAAAAACAAACAAAACCCCCAAAAGCAAAACACAATWTCTTACTGCCTGCAATACTAACATTTGAGGTCTGATAAATAGATAGACAGTAACATATATTTAAAAGAGGAAAACCTTGTCTCTTCCATGTTTTTGCTGTGAAAGTAATTTTTTAGAGGCTTAGAAATTCTTGAAATGAGAGAGAGAGATAAAGAAACACTGAAGATAGCTAATGCATACAGAAGGCACCTCATTCTTCTTCCTGCCATCTGTGCAACTCAGAGATTGCTTGAATTAATGGATTGATGACACCCCCTCTCATCTATATAGAAGTGCCTTTAATCTTGCAGTAATATGTATTACACGAGCTGCAGTCAACAGTAGGGGTTTAGGATGTGTGATGTGCTGATTTTTTATTTATTTTTCTTTCTAATATGTAGACTAATGGTCTGTGAGAAAGACATTCTTTGTAAGTATTTCATAAAGTCAAGAGCAATTTCTGAGCAGCATGGTCTCTACTAGAAATAAATCGACAAAACTATTTACTTAGAGGCAAAATCTAAAGATCATAGAAAACAATTTGGATAGATAACCTGTTGTGTGCATTGCAGAATTAGAGAGACCACATCTAGGAAGACTTGAGAGCAGTAAAAGTTTTTATTATATTCAGCTGAGAGATAAATACATTCCATGTAGAATACAAAAATTTTCTTAACATTTTCAAAAGGAGACACATTCATCCAATCYGATTTTATCCTAAAGCTTTGTGAGTTTTTTTTGGGTTTTTTTTGTCATATTTTCTGAAGATCACACTTTCTAACCACTATAGAATTTTCACTTCTGGACATAGTCAAACATCAACGTGCACATGGACTACAAAAATATAGAAAAACAGCAAGAGTTTATACAGTTTTCATGGATTTTTTTTTAAAAGTGAAATAAATAAAAGAGGATATTTATTGCAGTAAGACTATAATATATGATTTATAGTGAAAACCACAACTTTACTAATTAAGCAGCATGTCAGAGATCTGGTTTATCCCTTTTAATGTAGTAAAAACATTTAAAAGTAATAATTTCAGTATAAAGCATGCAGTGTCGTAACACTCTCACAATTTAAAAAAAAAAAAAAAAAAAAGAGGAGTAATTGACCCAGAACGTAGATATCTCAGAGTCTCATAGCATCTGACAGTGTTATTCTAAGCAAGTAGAAAGCATTCCTACTTTTCATGAAAAAAATATTTTATCATGAGCCAGAATCCTACACTGGTATAAAATTGTCTATAGGAATGTAGCTCAGTGGGATGATATCATGTCAATTTGTTTATAAATCTCCATGATTACTTGTGAATCTACATGGAACAAAACTGTTAAGTAATTTCCTCTTGAGAACTTAGCAATCCTAATAATGATAGAAATTTTAAYAATTATCTCAACTATAGCCTACTTTTTTCAGTCAGTTTTTAAAAGCCATGGAAGCAAGTTTGAAATTAACGTAAGCTTCCAAATCATGTGGGTTTTAACATACTGTGACAACAGGAAAAGAAATCATTGTGCCTCTGGGAGCCTTAATCTACAGGGATATTTGTATATTGCTATATCTTAGTACTTTTTCTTCTTTCTGATTTTCCACAGGAAATAAAATTGGGCATTTCCTCTTATCATTTTCTCTTGACTACTGCAATCATCTAAAAACAAAGTTGTTTAAAATGTAATATCAGCTATTAATTTGACTACTATTAATTCTTAGAAAAAAATTACAAAGTAAACTAAAGTAAGCTGGTTATCTTGGTTTTACCAGATGATAATATAAAATTGCATTATTTTTCTTTTTATCATTTTTCTCCTTTTATGTGAATAAACATATAGAAGCATAATAAGTAGGCTAMATATAAAGTCAAACATCTTTTATGAAGAAAAGTTCCTTAAGTGTGGTAAGTTTGTAGAAAGAGCAATAAAATCTAATTTAAACTTTCAGGAACATTCACAGATTAATCTGATTTCTTACACACAGAAAAAAATATAATTAAAACATTTTTAGTGACATAAATTGTTAATTACCAGAAGAATATATATAAAAAAAGAGATCTGTCTTTCAGAGGAGATATAATGAACTGCATTAAGAATAATTCTGGATTTTCTTATATGATGTATGTGAATCTTTATGCCACATGTCTGCTGCATTTACCTGGTGGTGTCACCTGAGACAGACCCTAACTCTGGCATGTGCTGCTTATTCAGCTTGTACATAGTGGCAGTAAGGGTAAGAGAAAGGAGAGAAAACAAGGATTACCTTGGTCTGGGTTAGATGAATTATGGCTGGTGGTGCAATTAGATTTTGTCCCTGTCAAAAACTGAAGTGTGTGTAGAAAAAATSCAAGCGGTTCGTGTCAGACTTGGAAATCAATTTAAATTAGTAAACTACTTAGGTTAARCAGAGTAAGATGCTTTAAAAAGACAGCTGCTTTAAAATTTGTGTTGACTACTCCAAATTCCTGGTTCACATGCAGATGTTAACAGTTCAGACRTCTAATCTGGATTAGAACAAATCCAAATTTTAGTAGCCTGAGAGATAATTACAGGATGAAGCACACATTACAATTGTTGCTCTTACCCAACATCCTTGCACTGAAATGTTGGTAGTGCTGGCTCCTGACCACAAGCTATTTTATGACTGTAATTTAGCTATGTGGTAGAGAGAAGGAGAGGTGCAGCACGAGAGCAGAGACTCTGAAAAATGAGTGTAGCGCAGAGGGGTGCAGGATGCGTGGGATGAAAAAGAAATAATTTGCCCAACTTGTGCTAAGGAAATGCAGATCCAGAGCTGGACCACATACTCCACGGGTAATGTGGACAACAAAGAATGCATATCTGACAACAATGCATAAAAATCACCAGATAGCAAAAATTCATGTGCATCAGACAGCTGCAGATCAATGAAGAAAGAATCATATCAAATCAAGCTACAAAAAAAATTAAAGAAGACTCAGATGAATGTGTGATTCCCTAGAATGAGTAAGAGGAAAACATCACCATCAATATCACATTTCCCTGGCAAAGGAGCCCAAAAACCTGCAGAGCAGCATAAGTGTAAGCAGAACATTGGGGAAGATGTAACAATGTAAAGAATTTTAACTAGCTTGTTTTTTATTCTGTTATTATTATTATTGCCTTTTTTTTTTTTTTTTTTTGTTAATAAATTTTTTTTTTTTTTTTTTTTATATTTTTTTTTTTATTAATATTGGTCCTGCTTTTAGACTGCTAAGAACAGAAGTAACTTACAGACACTTAAACAGACATCACACCTTTGTGATCTATTTTCTTAGGAAACCTTATTTTAGTCAAAGATCAGATTTTGATTATAAACAGACTGACAGTAATGCAGGAATTTATACRAACTGCCTAATTCACTGTGTTGCCTTCATGAAATTTAGAATGAGGACCTTCCTTTTTCTTGGTTTTCTTTCTTCAGTATTGCTTGTTACTATATATCTGTAATAYAGCATAGCTGCAGTTATGGACTTTGGCAGGTTATTATTCTCTATAAAAAAGGCATAGTATCTTAATCCAAACACAGTTTATATCAAATTTAAAAATCTGTAAGATTTGATGAGCTCCTATCTCTGCTCTTATATACTAGAGTCCTATATTCCCATTATAGTAACACTAAATTCATGTTTTTATGTGTAAGGTATGTTTCTTCTGCCTATAAGCAAGATTATTATATTTATAATTTAATTATAAATAATTATATTATTTATATATTATTATAATATTATTTATATATTTATAATATGTTAACATAGAGGGAAAAGGTAACTTAACAAATAGAAAAATGTAGGTGGTTGAGAATATAGGCAAGACATTTATATTCTCCTTATTAGGCATGTCTGTAAACCTAATTTTCAGCATATTAGGTCCTTGTCAGAGTTCATGATCTCTTGTGTCAATCCAATGTTTTTCTGYTATTTCAGATCTCTCATGAAAATCTATAGAGTTTAATGAGGCTCTCAGATTCTCTGGAAGAATAGAAAACATGAGTAATAGAAGCACAGAGAAATTACAGTAAGAAATATAACAAAAAGGAGGAAGGAAAAACATGATTCTTCACAGAAATATTGTTATCTTCCAGCTTTCCACAACAAAGTTGTTGTGTTGCCTCAGCACAGCTGCTTAGAAGCTGAGACACAAAGGACAGGTATCTGTAGGAAACTCAGTTCCATAAGTTTTGCTACTCATATGACTTTTTTTTTTTTTTTTTTTTAACTTTTTCTGTGAAGATCTCTTTCTCGTCTGATAAGCAGCTTGCTTTCCTTGCCTTTCATACATCAGGACTTTTCAAAACAGAAATACTCTCTCCTCTGGTTGAAAATGCAGCAAATATTCTGTCTAAAAAATAAACTGACATCGTGGACTCGGTCTGAATATTAAGAAAACCAACCAACCAACTGACCAGTACCCACAAAAATGCAGTGGGTAGCTGTTTTTTGCAAGTCAAGTTTTATCAAAATTTGGACCCTGCCAGTGCCTTCTTTTAGGAAYGCAACTCAAAACCAACTCAGGATTTCTCTACCAGAAAAATCTCAACAGGATTTCTGGATTTCTCTACCACTGAGGTACAACTTCCAGGGCTCTACAATTTCCAGGGCTTTTGGAAAATGTCTTAAACTGCTCCTTGAGTAAGATCAAAAGGGGCTGCCTGAGTTAGTAATATTCGGAGAGAGTTCATTCTGATGAAGTGTTTCTCTGCTATGTGAGTTGTGGCTTGCACATCAGAAAGACAGAAAGGTCTTTCCAGTTGGCCCTCAAAAAATGTTCCTTTTTCAGCATCAGAACAATCCATAAAAAAAGAAAAAATGGGTATGTTATTGATTCTGTAAAGAGGAATTTTAAGTGCTTTTTCATCCCTTGAGTATGTATAGACAGAGTAAAACAGAGTGAGAGAAAAGTATAAAATATACCATAAAGACATCTTTTAAGAATCTTCTTTCTGGTTAAAGAGTAAATGCTGGGGAAAAAAAAAGTAAAAAAAAACCCCATGTTCTTCTAAATTTGGCTATCATTACTTTTAGTTCCTACGTTTTATTTTGTTTTTCTCATAGGAATATTTTTTTTTTTTTCTTACCTGAGAGGTAAGTAAATTTAAGTAAAATTTTTATCCCTGGGGTCCGCATTCTAATCTAATGTAAGCTGCTGCCCATGCTTAATTTTCTCATATGCAACACTTGTATTTGCACTAAAATTACAGAATTAAATCAACTAGACTCAAGTAAATAACATATATAATTTTAAAATCGTGTTCATTACTCTTTTGAAAGTTACAAATTTGCACATCAGTTGATATAAGATTTTTTTTTTGTTCCTGTTGATGTTAAAGTGAATTCATTTTAATAACCTTAATTTAAAATACTATTAAGGGAATGACTTAAACTAGGCAATTTGGATGGAATTTTCTGTGTTGATCACACAGAGATAAGCAAGGGAGAACTTGAGAATCAATGAGAGTAACAATGATATTGCTCTCTGAAATTAAAGGTTAGTTGCATTTTCCACCTACATTTTTATAAATCAGTTTCTATGCACTTACTGAACAGAAGAAGTTCCATTTATAAATGCTAGTGAATATTCAAATGAAAAATCTCAGTAGAGAGTGGGAAAGCAGAAAAATATACAATTGCTATGCAATTAAGTACTGAGTCATAAACATTTTTCATTCATTTTAATGATATAAAGTATCTTTCCCTTTTGAACTGTTGTATGAAGACAGAGCTTGAATTTCTTATGTCTTTAACAGACCAACTCTTCCTGCAATACAAAGGTTTATCATTTCTACTCAAGGCAACTTGAAATACAGATTTCTTAGACCTCATTTTCAGTTATCTAGATACTTTACACTATTCTATGAGTAGTGTACTGAAGCTAAATAATCTAAATGAAAAATAATTTCTTATTCTTTTGTTTCATTAATTAAACAGAGTAATAAACAGGTGTAACTCTCTATAAAAATAAAATTTAGGATTAGAAGCATAATCCTGACACATACCTGTTCAAGATACATGATATCAGGCTTTTCTGAAAGAAAAAGCTTTGCTTTTTTTATTAGAACTTCAATAAATATTATTGGGCATGTTATGAGATTAAACAAATATGATCCCACTAACCTCCATGGATGAGCCATCTCCACAGCCTCTTTTTCTCTCTTTTTAGTCCTTCCCTCTCCACTTTCACTTTCCCTTCTCTTTTCCTCCTCCTTTCCCTTCCCCTTTCCATGTCTTTTTCCATGCATTTCTTAACTGCTGGATACTAGGCAAAGAATTCGTTGAAGAAGGGTTTAAGAAGTCCAATGGTGTAGTAAAATGGAATTATGGAGGAAACCATGACCAAGCTTTATTTATTTCTACTAAGAGAAAATTACCTAAGATACTACTAAGAGTAATCCAAGTGAGATAAGCTGTATATACTAATTTACTAAGCATAATAAAAATGAGGATATTAGTGATTTTTTTACATGCACACGCAAACAGATCTATTTTTGTATTMACAAATATACACATCCACATGGTGTCACAGACGAGTCAAGAGCAAACCCTTTACTTGGAAGGGAGAAGAACCAATATGGAATTCTTTACTACATGAAGGAGAGGGTCAGCCAAAAAGTGTCAGGAACATCCTCATGGTGAGTCACAAGGTTCTGAATGGATCCCCCACTTTGTTTCCCAGACTTCTCAGAGGAGGTTGAGGGTGGCTTGATTTTAGACTTGGTCAGCAGTTTGTATCTAAAGCAGAGTTTGCAAAGGAGACTCTACTGTTGGGTCATGAGGTTCAGACTGGCCCCCTTTGCTTTCTAAACTCCCATTTAGAGGGGTCTGCTGGATCTAGTCCTAGTCCTAGACTTGGTCAGTGTCTGAAGGATTATGTGTACAATGAATCATAGATACAATTTAGCAAAGTTTTCCTAAGTTTTGCAAAGTTTCAGCATGTCATTAATCACTTACCAAGAAGTTCTGCATCTAAGGAATATCCAAACCTCAAGGAGTAACCTTGAGAGGCAACCCTGCTCAAGTGGAGATTCTGCAATGCTGCCAAGAGAGATCTAAAGGCTCTGTGGGCTGACCCCTCTTTATGGGGGACAGGGGTGAGAAGATTGACTCATAATCATTATTTGRCTGACAGATCTTAGCTGGCTCATGCCTTCTTAGCACCTACAACCATGTTGTTTATGAGCAGGGCAGATTGAGAGGGAGAGAGCACATCGTAGGAGGGAAGGTGAGGAAAGAACGCACCATCACACAGGAACACCACGAAATTTATAAAAACAAAGTTATTTTTAACTAATATAAAATTCTAGTTCAGAACATCATGTTGACCAACTCAGGCTTACCTCTAAGTTTCTAATTGTCCCMCGATTTTATGTGACTAGTATTTATTTCACTTAATTCACTTAATTTTAAGCAAAGCAGAAAGTCCACAGCTAAAGCAATCACACTAAGCTCTCCTCACAGTAAGTGGAGAGAAACGGACAATGAACAGATGTTAAATGTTAATATGAAATGCTTAAGATAATAAAAACTGTGTTCTATGAGGTTCTTGATGAACAGTGCTTTTAGTGACTAACTCAGCTGTAAGCTTGGTAAATACCWCCTTCCATTTGACCTCTGAGAGCAAAACACTGATATATATAAATAATTTACTGAACCAAGATGCTAAACATGCTGTATTTATTACCGAAGAGGCTGTGGTCTGTCTTCTGATGATAAAAGTTGTCTTGCTTGTTTCAGCACTGTACCACAAATATGTACAGCATACATAATAMGGAAGTCAGTGGCATGTCACTCCAGGCTCTATAGGAAAGAAAAATACTTGTTTAAAGAGCCAGTCCTGGAGTCCAGGGACAGAACTTCCTTATAGCTATCKCAATTTGAAGACACTGCAACTGGATGAGCAGATAAAGCAGAGCGGGCAAGTGAGTGCAAATAAAAGATATGTTTTAAGTTTTTTTGGTTGATGACATTCTCCAAAAAATCGTCTACGTACTCTGTAATCCAACACCCTTTAGAAAGATATTTATGAA
Organism: Eudromia elegans; assembly: GCA_003342815.1. Lineage (NCBI taxonomy): Eukaryota > Metazoa > Chordata > Aves > Tinamiformes > Tinamidae > Eudromia > Eudromia elegans. Next base: position 301,606 of record PTEX01000318.1, read on the forward strand.
CACCGGTAAGATCCTCATCAGTCTTCTCTTCTCCAGGCCAAAGTCACAGCGCTCTCAGCCAACCCTTCTGTGACAAATACTCCAGTCCTTAAACATTCCTGTGGCCCTTTGCTGGAATTGCTCCAGTAGGGCCCTGTCTCACACTGGCCTCAGCAGTGCTGATCACTTCCCTCAACCTGCTGGCAATGCTCTTCTCAACACAGCAGTTAAGCAAATGCTGTTGCTAATGCAGCTCAGGAAACCAGTACCCTTCCTGGCCATGAAGGCTATTGTTGACTCATATTTTAATCTCCCAGTACCTCAAGGTCTTTCTCTGCAAAGCAATATCCAACAGTATCAGTATTATTTAAAATTTAGATGCCTATAGGTAGATATCCACRCCTGTAATAGCCATAGTCAATTATTTTATAGTTACTTCTGGGTTCACTTGATGTATTTCACATGTCTTCTGAACAAAACAAGGTTACCTTGTTTTACACAATGCTTTTTCCAATGCCTAYTTAGTAAGCAAAGGTTAAGTGCTTCAGCTGTAGACAGCTACACTATAAAACATGAATTTATTTACTGAGATGAAGCTAGGCTCTTCATCATTGTAGGTAAATATAATTTTCACAGTAACAGGACAGGGTTGTCAATGGTACAATTTCTGAAAGTTCTTAACAGAACAGGTAACAGCTAGTAGAGGCATTTCTGGTGTGACGATCTTATAATTAAGATCAGGGTAGAGCAAACAATGATTGTTTTGAAGCAAAAAAAAGCCATAATGTTTAGAGGTGATTAAACGGACCCTTCCACTTTCGTGAATAAACAAATTGAAATAAATTTTTACTGGAAGCAAAGATTAAACAGAAATGAAAAATAATTTCTTTAGAGGCCTATAGACTTTAACTTTCAGCAGACTAATAACATCTCAGAGGCCAAAAAAAAAAGATGGTATTTTTATTTGATTTTAGTGATTGACTTATTACTTATGTCTCTTATTACTCTGCACAGAAAATTACTTTCTGTGCAGATAAGTGTTTATCAGGGATATAAAGACATCATTAAACATTAATCTTCAACGGAATGAAAAATGTTTTCCACCATATTGTTCACAGATTTTGCAGACTCCTTAAGTTCAGGGGTTTGTATAAGTATTTCTGATGTAATAATTCTACACATTTAATTTTCATTATTTAATGRGATTCATCTATTTTATTCTCGCAAAATCTTTATCTGATTAGATTATGTTTTTAAGAGTTGCTACATGAATGTACATATGCAGTTATTAATCAGTACATATATGAGTATAGATGCTAGAATACAAATGTTTACTGTTTTTTTATTTTGTGTTTGGTTTGTTCCACAGAGATATTAATCACTGGTACTGTGTATCAACTAAAACCAATAGAATTAAATGCTTCTTTTAGAATTAGGCAGCATGATTCCTRTTTCACTTAAAATTTGAGGTCTTCATAGTTCTTGGGGGATTAATATGAAGGAACACCTTTCCAAATATTCATGAAGTCCTCACAGAGGTAAGAGTGAACTTCGTTTATTGTTTAGGGTGATACATTCTTATAGGGTTCCAGGGTCCCGCGGCAAAGCGCAATTGGCTATTCCAGCTCTATCACCCCGCCCATGCTTCGCTACTATTGGCCATCTACTGCATCACGCTCTATCCCCACCCCCACCCCCATTTTGCAGGGGAACATTCTAGTAGCGGTGGTACATTCTAGCAGCCTGATAGCATCCCCCTGCTATCACAGTCTCTTGGACTGTATGATAGGTTGTGCAAATAGGCCTTAGGCAACATATCATGTCTCTGACTTACTAAGATATTCTCTACAATTCCCTCTTTTTCTTTTTGCACAACCCAGGCCTTAGATACTATCTGTTCTAAGCCCTTACAAACACATAACAATATGTCACTTATCACAATCAGTCCTACCAATAACATCACAAGGATTCAACCTCTTTCTAGCATAAGGGACTTCGACCACCCAGTAATATCGCAGCTGGATAACCAATTCCCATGGGGTCATCATCTTCCTTCACGGCATGTAGCCCATCCTGTAGCTGTYTCAGCTTCTTGTGAATAGAGACTTAATGATCAGAAGGATTTACTTTCTGAACTACAGTTAAACAGTTCCTTTCCTTTTTAAAGGCACTTAATATAACTCTTATCAAAGAACACATATAYTGTGCTAGTAACYCTTGCTAAACTATCTATACCTATTTCTTATATGTATAAACCCTGTATTCTATCACTACTCTATGAAGCTAAATATAGAACTATTAAGGTTCCGAACAATCCAAATGTAACAACAAATAAACCCTGTCCTAAGTTATACTKTTATCCTGGTAAAACACTTTTATATCTCCACAAGTCAAGCATGAGCGCAACATGCTGGCAAAACAATGAATGCAATCATGATCGCAGTTCCGATACATGCTCAGATTTAGTTCCCAGACTCCTCTAGGTCTTTTGGTGAGCRTTCTCTCAGTGATGGTGCGTGGCTCCACCCAATTCAGTCCTGGAACAGATGCTGCTCGCGTAATGTTAACAGACAGCTGATTGATGACTGATTGACGGCGTTGATGTCCTCATCATTCTTCACACTCTTCATGKCCGGCTTGGTCYGTCTGCTAAGCACCCATACTGGTCTAGTCTCTGCGGAAACACAACTGTAGCCTTGCCCATTAAATAGMAATGGACTAGGTYCCTCCCAAATACCTGCTTTGGGGTTTTTATAGTATAACTTTACTTCCGGGGTAGCCTGCACCTTAATTTGGCTACCATGGATCACTACTGGGGGCTGTTCGAAATCCCCAACTAGGCTTAAAAAGTTTGAAGTGAATAACACCTGCTGTAATCAAATAGTTGGGTCCTGCTGTTCTGGACTTTTTTGTTTCCCTAAGTATTCCTTCAAGGTTCTATGGGCCCTGTCTATGATCACTTGTCCTGTGGATACATGAGGAATCCCAGTTACGTGCTTGACTCCCCACTTTTGTAGGAATTGGGACACTCGCGTGCCCACGTATGTAGGCCCATTTCGGCACCCCCATTATAGMAAAACAAGCTACAAGATGCCGAATGACATGTATAGCTTGTTCCCCTGTTTGTGCGGTGGCCCAAATAATTTTGGAGAAGGTATCTATCATAACGTGTACGTATTTAAGACGACCGAATTCAGGAGTATGTGTTACATCTATTTGCCAAATCTCACAGGCTTGAAGATCTCGGGGGTTAACCCCTAAGCCTAAGCCCGAATTGGCTGCATTGGGGACAAGACGTCACTATGCCTTGTGCATCACTGAAGTTGATATTAAACTGAATGATGCAACAAAGTTCCTCTCTCTTTGCAACTGCCCTTCTCACTTGCAAGAACAGTTGATGCAACCGCTTGTTATTTGGTGGCCTAATGAGTGCATCTTCAATGTGTTGTACAATGCCYACCACATACAAAGAGTCTGACACAACTTTCAATGGCTTGTCCCGCCACTGGGATAACACCCATGAGACAGCTGTGAGTTCTAATGTTTGCAGTGAGTCATGTGCATCTYCRTCTACCGTATGACTCCTGCAACCTGACCCTTCTGGCCAGGTACATGCTGCCTTTTTCTGTCGCTTTTCTGCATCTATATAGACTGTAAGTCCTCCCACTGGTTGTTGCACCACCTTGGGCCGCAGTAGSCATTGCTGTTTCAGGATGACCTGTAGGAAGGGATCCTTTGGCTGCCTGATATGCAGTGTGCTTGGATAACGAAGTAGGGCCAATTGTATTGGCTCTGTGCATCTTAACATCCATTCAAGATTATCTGCTTTTACTGGAAGGCTAATATGTTCAGGTTCAGCGCCACTGATGTCCACTATCYGTGTTTGTGCTTTTCTGATGAGGTAAGCAATTGTTTCTGATCTCTGCCAAATACTCACAGATGGTGTATGTGGYGTAAATATCCATTCAAGGATCATCAGARGCTCTCCACACTTCTTTACCAATTTATCTCTCCATTTCTTTACCAACTTCTCAGGCTGTATGTTATTCACGGTTTGCTGCATTTGCTGCTTGGCATCGGAAAAGCTTCTAGAGGGGTCCTCTCCTCCTTTTTCCTTTTGCCAAGCAGGCCACTGGTATATGAGACCAAATGGAGCAATTGATATTGACATTGTCTCTGAGGAGAGGGCAGTTCGTTCAGTGCGTAGCATCTCTTGAAGTTGTTGAACAGTTTTGGCTTGTTGAGTTCGTGCCTGGGGGGCATTCACAGTCTCTACCCTTTGTTGAATCTCTATTGCACCTAATAACCGTGTGATGCCATCCTCTGTCTGYTGCACCAACTTCTCCATCTGTTGTTGCCGTTCCTTTAAGTCCTTTCCCGGTGTCACACCAGTCTGCATTTGCCCCTCCCCCGTAGGAGGGCATTCCTCCTCTGAGTCTGTCATTGGAAGGCAGCAGGASGCTTTCTGGCTTTCCCCACTGARCAATAGATGGGCGTGGCAGATAGATTTTMAGCCTACAAGYTGGCCCTCCCCCTTCCATAGGCGGGTGTGTCCCTGCCCACATGGGGCTGGCAGCTCCTCCTTCCAAATTTGGCCGCACTTTACTGCCGGCACTCATTSGGTCAACTTCCGGTTTCTGCTCCGTCAGGGCAGAGTCACCGATCACGGTGCTTTCCTGGGTTTTTAAGAGCTCTGCGACCGAACCGCACAGTTTCCCTATCAGTCCTTTCGCAAATTTTACATTCCCGGTTCCAAAAAACGCACTCAGATGGCTAGTTGGCGACGCAGGGGCTTGCATGGMAGCCGCAGCAACAGTGGATTTGGCTTTCATGTCCCGCAAGGTATTAACTAGAGTCCGCCACATGGTGATCGTTTTCTCCCACAGCCGATCTCCAATGTCCCGCCATTCCTCTGCTAAAATCTGCAAGGAAGGCGCCTTCAGAAATCCATTTTCCCRTGCCCAGACAACAAACTTGCCTAAGTCTTTGCCCTTTACTACTTCCCCTTGCTTAGCAAGTAAACTTTGAAGCAGTTTCTGTGCTGCTGCAAATTCTGTATCCATGCTGGCAGCCTTTGTGACTGGGGGAAGGTAGCGACCCTTCCTACCTGAGTGCCGATGCCTTTTTGCCCTCGGTCTTTACCTCAGGCTCCTCCGCCCTCGGTCTTCCCCAGCTCTAATCCGTGGTCCGCGTCTGTCCACCACACGAATTCTGTGAGCTTCCGACCCGCTGAGGGTCCGTGTTCGGGYGCCAGATGAAGGAAGACCTTTCCAAATATTCATGAAGTCCTCACAGAGGTAAGAGTGAACTTCATTTATTGTTTAGGGTGATAYATTCTTATAGGGTTCCAGGGTCCCGCGGCAAAGCGCAATTGGCTATTCCAGCTCTATCACCCCGCCCATGCTTCGCTACTATTGGCCATCTACTGCATCAAGCTCTATCCCCGCCCACCCCCGCATTTTGCAGGGGAACATTCTAGTAGCGGTGGTACATTCTAGCAGCAGTAGAACAGTCTTAGCAGCAGTAGAACAGTCTAGCAGCCTGCTCCGCATCCCCCTGCTATCACAGTCTCTTGGACTGTATGCTGGGTTATACAGATAGGCCGTAGGCAGCATATCATGTCTCTGACTTACTAAGATATTCTCTACATTAATACATTCATGGTTAAAATTTGCTTCTCTGACACAGGAGGAAATCTCGTTTTTGCTACTTTTGTTTTATGTTAACAGAGCATGAAATAAATAAAAATTTATCATGATTCATAGCATTAATTACATACTGACATACCATGGATTTCATTTACATCATTCTCATTCTCATTCTCATCAGGACAAAAAGATTAGGTCTGTAAGAACTTTTYTCATCTTTCCCTTCCCAAATAATGTGTAATCAGGGAATAAAGTAAAAAATGGTATTTTGTTTTGTACTACATAAAAATAATTTACTACTATAATGGGAYGTACTGACAAGAATGTATTATATGGCTCATACCAAGACAAATGCAGATATCCTTCTAGCATTTAACCCAACATAATATGAATTTGRGTTTATTTATACATGTTACATTACATTAATTTATGCTAGTAACTATGGAGAACTTCATGACTCAAAAAGACTTAACTCCTYCCAAATAGTCAAGTGTAAATTTTTCTGATTTTCCCAGTGATTTCCCTTCCCTTATCCTCCCCCCACAAAAACAACCAACCARAAAACACTTCTTTCTAATAACTGGAGTTAACAACTGATTTAAAAATGTATTTTGGTACCAGATACTGCTATCAAACTTTATTGTGCTGGTACACAGATCTAAGTTGTGGCTTCCTTCACAGACATTTTGCATAGATTTTCCCTAAGAAATKTTCAGCTTTTTGTGCAGCTATTATATGTAAAGAACAAGATGTAATACCTCAAAGGTATTTATTGAAAGTATTTTCATTAGATCGTAGTCAGTTTTGATCTTTGCGGTAAAATGTGTTGGTGGGTGCATTGAAGGGTGTTCTTATTTCTTTGTAGTTGCATTAGATAAACTTCTGAGACACCCAGCATTGGAATCTGAGAGGTTCCAGACACTTCTGAAGATGAGGGATTTTGAAAATTCTTCAATCATATCTGAGTAATAATTAATTTCAAGGAGGCAGAAGACCACCTGCTCTTTCTACTAAAAAAATCCCTGTTTTTAATCATCTACATTTCAACTCATAGGTTAGTTACTTCATTATCACAAAAGGACATAAAGAAATTGAGTTTTAGATGGTGATGAAAGGCTGGCTATTTGAGATTTTGGTAAATTTCAACATATGGTTTCCATATGTGTATGCTTATACACATAAGCATACAGTTGAATAACTTTTGGTTTCATTACAGATTTTAATGTCTAATTTGGAAGCTATTTCCAGAAGCCACGATAGTCCATAACATTTTCTAAAATGTCTGTCTCTCTGCTAAATGAACACATACTTTGAATGTAAGATCTTTGGAACARCAAGTTTTTTAGCATTCTGTGATAAGTTTCTAGTAAAATTTTCAGTCTCTGTGTCACTACACTACTGCAATGCATCCAAAATCTACATGGATGACAACATTAATTCATCAACTTTACTGCCTACATCAAGAAATCTATATGATAAAGCCAGAATTCACACTTGGTGAAATGTTTCACTAAAAACAGTGGATCAACTGCTTCTAATAAAAGAATCAAATTCAAACATACCCTGAAGCATTTTCACACCTAAATCTATGTAGATTTCTATACACATCATTACTGACCATTATTATTGGATATAACTTTTTTACCACACCACCACCCTGCTTAATTTCTTTAAGAAGTATCTCTCTACAGCTTTGATGTCAGATAAAACTCTAAGCAAATTATTAGCAATTATCATTTAGGCTGCTATACTTAAATATGAATTGAAAGAAACTCAGAGGAGTAATTTTTTTATCTCTTTTCATACACAGGCAAGGTGGAGTCAAAACTGAAACCTGGTAAAATAGCTCTGAGGAATCACTACTGAGGCACACTGTCTATTGGCCCACAGCATCTCTCTGCTGCTGATCTGCAGCAGAATTCCAGCCTTGGACAGCATCATTCGGCACAAAGACAAGTGAACTCTAGCATTACAGCTGCTGCTCCTACACGGCCACAAAGGTGTCTTCTCACCTCCTCCTCTTCACACTCCAGTCAAGAGTATGTTCTGTCATAAAATCAGGCTTCTCTCATTTGAGGGAAGGAGCACTTTGGCCAATCTTCAAAAGAGGGAGTTACTCCTTTAAACCATGTTTCCGTAACTGTAGGTGAGGAGAAAAGTCACACTGTCAAGTGTGTCCCAGACAGAACAGTCTGCATTACAGGTACTCTGTTTCAAACTGCCTTCCCATGTTCATTAGTGCTTAGTTCTGGACTAGTTTTCTAAGCGATAAATATTGGAAAATGCTTTTCTTGAAATGCTAGGCTCTTTCTCTCCTCYCTTTTCTACTCCTCATTCCTGCTAGTCTTTTCCCCGTTCCTAAGATTAGCTACTGAGTAGTAAAATTATCTAAATAGTAAAATTTCCAAACCTCCATTCCCTTCCAGGCCACATCAACCTACTGAGCTATAGACACTTCAGACARTATATGTTGTACAGACTGTTTGGAGCTTTAAAGGCCCTGAACTCAACGGAGATTCAGAACCTGCGACAACAATCTGGAGAGARGAGACTTGGTTGCTGACTACTGCTAACTTCTCCTTCCCTCTGCCTTCCAAACTAGCCCTGGCACTAGAGGTGAACACCTACTTACCATTACACAAGGCTTGTTTCATTCTGCTACTTTCTACTTGGTTCAGCACGCACTCCATGTCATTTCCATAAACAGGATGCACCTCAATGCTGCAGAAAAGGGAGAGGGCAGAAGGGAAGCCAACAACCTGCTGTCACGAATGTTGTTCAGCAAAGGTGCTGGCTGCCCTTCCCCAGAGGCATGGATGAAAGCAGGGAAGCCCTTCAGGGCAGGACTGAAAGCTCAGCAGAGCAGAACTCTGCTACGCTGAGTCTCCCTGCAGCMCCGTCTCTAGGGCACTTAACTCAGAGGTTAAAGTCACCACTTCCCACTGCTTCCAGGGAGCAAAACATGTGGAAAGCATGACCCTGCAGCCAACCTGTATTTCAACAATWGAAACTCTTCTCCTACTGCCTAAAGAAGCCAGCACCAAAATATGAAGTTCAATTTGCAGTACCATAGSTTGAGGCCAGTTTGCTGAGGGTAGTAAAGAAAAGACTTCTAAGGCATCTCCTCCACAAGCTTTATAGCATGCTGCATGACTTGGAGGAAGTGAGAGCAGATCAGGGACCCTAGAATGTCACTTCTCTTTGCATTCATCCATTACACTCTATAAAAGAAGCACAAAAGAAAACCATCAACACAGGAAAGCCTGAGGCAGCAGGGCAAATGGAACTAGCCAGCAACAGCTGTAGGACTTCAGGTCTTCATTTCCATGTTGAAGGCCAGAGTGAGATAAGCATAATCTCTCCAGAGAGATCCATCAGTAATAACTATTCCTTGCCTTGTCAGCCACCTCTTTGTCCCTTGCAGGAAGTAGTAAGTCCAACTGTMCTTAATCTTTTAGCCAATGAAGAGTTTGCACGCTTCTTCCTCTTCTAGATTACTGCTGCTTCCCCCTTCATGACAGCAGGATAATAGGAAGCTCCCAGAAAAGCTCCCTGAAGCCTCCATCAATGAACACACTCCACACAGGAAACCAGATGGAAAAGCGGTACAGCAAAAAGGATGACTACTCAAGACTGGCAATCCAATGGCCAATCATATGAAAGCAACTGAGTTTTCATCTGTCTACAGCATTTCCTTCTGGACTGACACGCTTGTTACAGCAATCATTGGGCTGCTTATTCCAGCTCCAACTGAAGCCTCAAGCAAACATGCCATTTTACACGGGGCAGCTGCTTCCGAGTTTGTGTCTGTTGAAGAGCTCTGCTGGATACGGCCTTTTCCCTCAGGGAGTCAGTTCCCCTGAGGAACAGTCTCCCACAGAAGGATCCAGGGACTGTCACTGGTTCTTAAGGCAATGTAGAGATTTCTAGTGCCATACTACAGTTTTCCAAACATAAAGGCTTCTGGCACGATGCTTTAACTACCTTCAAAGACAAGAAGCTTACCACCTTTGAAGCCGGTGTGATAATTGGCATACCAGATTTCACTGGTATGCCAAATGGTCAGCATCTTCCTGGAAGATTTTCCCTGGGTCCTCTTAAGTCCTCTACCCTAAAGACAAATGAGGAAAGGCAATACTTGAACTTMTTTTTCCTTCTTTCTCATCAGACCAGGAAGTCTTGCAGCACTTCCAAATGGCATCATGCAGACAGCTCTATCTCTCATGTCTASTCATAGAAAGCAGCTGAGGGACATAATCATTGGTCAGAAACTTTCAGTCACTCTCCTCTCCACCCCTCAAATGGTTAATCACAGAACTGTATTCATTTTGCTCACATGGTAATGAAGTGGCTTATTGTTTATTCACTGTTCCCATGACAAAAATCTAATATAACATGTACAATGACAGAAGGTTCAGATATTTAGAGTAATGGCAAATCAAACCATACAGCTATTAGTATTTTTAAGTCTTTTGATTAAATAGTATATTCATTTTCATGCATTACACTTCATTCARGAAGTGAACTAGCTGAAGAAAGCTTTGAAGAGAGACAAAATGTTGATAAAGGTTGAAAATGCATTACTAATTGGAAGACTAACATAGGAGATTACTTAGCGTAGATAATATAAGAATAAAGGGAGTTCATGTAATTCTCTACAAAYAGGTAAAAGCTGATGAAAACAGAAAGATAATAAAGTGTTCATATTTTCAACTATTGAAGTAATTGTCCTGAATGAAATGATGTTGTTGTAAGCAGTAAAGAAGTAGTCTGAAGTCGAAAACAGACAGAGGAAGAAAGAGACATAGGATGGAAGGACTTACTGAACAGCTAATTAATGAATAATGTTCCGACTCAGTCATGTTTGTTCTAAGAAAAAGCATAGGAATTTTCTCTTTTATCATGTCAGTAATTTATAATATTTACAATATTACAGAGTGTTTTTAAGGAGGTGTAGAATGCATAGTTAATTTAAAACATTCTTACCTTTGTGTCTATGCCTTGTGTTTTCCTTCTTTTAAACGTACAGCACATCACAGAAAGCAAACAGTAAGTTCCARTAAATGAAGGGAAGACTTATAATTTTACATAAATAAGTAAAATTATAGGTCACACTATAACCARTGAAGGCACCCAACAAACACATTCAGAAGAAGGTAACTTCACAGTATTAGCAGGCCTTGAAATGAAAGGTCACTGCTGGTGTAAAAAGTTGTGAATAAATGGAGTAAGTATATTCCTATATTTATGACTGTGAGTAAAATTAATAACATTTTAATATATTTTATAGTGTGCAATTAAACAGAGATAAATCAGATCGAATTCTCTAACAATGTGGTCTACCTGTGAATCATGGGAACCAACAGTAATGAAACACTGCTAAATTCAAATTTTAATTAGGTTAAATACACATTTTAATTATGCTTTCCTCAATAAAACAGTACTTCATTATAATTGCTTCATAACATACGAAGTGTCTTAGCAACATCTCTTGGTTAAGAAAATAACATGGGCAAGAACAAGTGTTATTTAGAAATTTCACTCCTGAGCAAAGATTTTAAATATGCTCATTATTGAAACAACCACAACTAAAATCAGTACTGCAGCAGATAATTTAAAAAGAGGGGGAGACAAATCAGCTGGACAATTCAATTACAAAAAAAGGAGTGGAGATGGCTGCAGTATGAAGATTAAGGTCAATAACACAGGTATCGAGGAAAAAAAGTAAACAAGAAATATACTTCTCTGCTTTGTTGTATTAGCAAGCTAATTGCTGAAGAAAGCCATAATAATTTTAATAAAAGAGTTTAACATCAAATTATGGAACTAACCAATGATGACACAATTAGTGTTATTAGGATTTGGGAAAACCCAATAAATCTGCTGTCTGAAATGTTAACTCCAGAAGGGAATTGATCCTGACAAAACACAGCTTGGTATTTATTTGYTCTATTGTACTGCTATTTGAAGACTGGCAAACACAGTACCCATAAGGATTCTGGCTGACAAACAGGTCTATTATTTGTCAGTAAAAATGAGAAAGTAGGAAAAAAATCATTGACCTACCGCACTCCCTCCCCTTAAAAATACTAAGGGGTATAAAAAGAGAGTAATATGGATTTTTCCATATGTGCCATTTCTCATCATTTTCTTAATTAAATAGACTCATTTAAATGCTTAAATCTTTCCACCTCTTTTTTACTCTACTCAATTTGGAAGTTCATTCAAAACTTTTATTTCCTATATGATAAAGAACCTTGTTCTAATTTCAGTTCTAAATTTATTCATGGCTTAAGTATATTTAGGCAAGTTTATGCAGATATTATAATTTAACTTACATAGTGTTTTTTCCCTCTGGTATATTTACCTCAGAATATATTTATACGGGGTCCATTAAATCCYCTCAGTTCCATTTTGGTTGAGTTGAAGAAGCCAGTGTAGAAGGCTTTGAAAATATAATGCAATGGTTATTATTTACAGAAGTGTTTTGGAAATCATCTGAACTACACTGAATCAATCCTATGCGACAGGGAAAATTATGTTTTTGGTTTTGTTTTCCCTAATGCAGGTTACCATGAAAGCACGACTGGCTCTTGTTGACTACAAAAAGACACAGATATTGACATAGTGCAGAGTCCCTTACTGCAGAACAGTGACTAAATCAGATCTAGAAACCTAAGTTTCATCAGAAACCTCTCCTTGTATTGGCTGCAAGAGAAGCTTGACAAAGAATGCATACATACATGTATACGAATATAGATGCACACATGCGTACAATGTGTGCCTCTCATTTGACAACACGAGTCTGTCAATTTCAACCACYACACTTGTGTATTCACACTCATAAAATGAAATAACAATGGTGTAATGATGACCTGATATCCCACAATATGTAGCTCCAACCCTGGGACAGAAAGCATGGAGGACATTGTGTGGAAGTTCTCAAGTAGATCACAGATATGCACATGAATATCTATTCATGAACTCATAATTTGTAGAAACAAAAGACAACTGAATGATATTACCAAGGTCCAAAGCCTCATACATGCATTTTCTTCTTCTATTTTTACAATAATAAATTTGCACAGGTTAATACCAGTGAACAGGTGACATTAAAGCAAACRCCTCATTGTTCTACTACACAGAATCTCTGAAATGAACAGAAACTAAGAATCCCTTGTTGTAAAGGCTCTAGAAGAATATGGATTTGTGGCCTATCAAAATTCACTCTTCTCTTAGCATAACTGCAGGCTGTCTTGACATGACTGCAGGCTGTGCTGATTCCGCTGCGCYATAAGGACTCTGAGAATAGAGAGATAAAGACCCTGGGAACGGAGCAGCCAGGAACTGGGAGTGCTGAGGCTGCAAGGACACTCAGAGCAGAGAAGTAAAGAAATAGCACTGTGGAGCGAGYGGAGGAGTGGGAACCAACTTCAAACGTGGGACTGAGTGAGCTCAACAAGATAAGAGTCGGATCACCTGTAGTCCAATGAGAAGGATGTGTGAACAGATGCCTTTAGCCAATAATATTGCATGGACTGTACAAAAGACTATATAAAGCATGTAAGAAATGTAAGAAACATCTGCTTCAGCAATTCACATTAAGTCATCTGATGCTTTCCGCAAGCCYGTCTCCCACAGTCCCTGTGTTGCAGTTTGTCCATCTCAACCCTATTACTGTCTGCTTAAGAAGTTATTTTCTTTGCACATTCGATTCTAACAAAAAGTAAAGTAATTGTATTGATACAGGTTATAAGGTAATAGATGCCATTTATAAGTCACATTGAAGGTACACAGCTAATTACCAAGGTAATATGGAAACTAATAGAACTATTACTGTCTTAATCAAGACAGTAGTGCCCCTGAGTGACACATCAAGTTRATGATTCACAGCAGACTTTGGACAACATTTTTGAACTAAAAGTTGATGATGTCCTTTACTTCTTCTATTGCTCCATCAGAAAGACTGGTAAACACTCTGGAAAAGATTGAACTTTGAACTTCAGAAATAAGGATTGCAGTAAATGTTTGCAGGACAATGTTGGAGAAGATGAGCTATTTGAAATTTGAAACTTTGATTTGCTACCTATATACCTTTTTTCTTTTTTTTTCCCCAAAGAGTAAGGTCAAGAGGCTTGATATTCAGGCATAAAATGGACAGAGAGAAGGGTAAGGTCTTAATTTTTGCAATAAGTTAAAAAGGAACCATCTCCTAGTATTCCAGTCTCACTGGAATTATGCAAATGTTATGCAAATGTTATACAAATAAGTCATAATGCTGTAAAACTTCAAATGTATTTCCTGTCCTACCTTGACCTTCTTAGTGTTTTAATTTGGAAAGAATAACCTGGCCTCTTATTTTTCACAGGTCAGCAGAGCCCAGGACAATGGACTGAGCATTCAGTGCAGAGCTGAAGCAAGCATCAGAGCAAGGCAACAAATGGCTGCAATTTCTACAGTATTTTTAGATGTCATATTCTAAGCATAGTATGAATCTCTATTGGTGATAATGACTATACTGAGAAAAAAAAGTAATGTTTGTAACAATGTAGAATGGAAAATTACAAGAGTTTAAATCATAACGTTTTTAAGACTACGATTTATTTCATGGTGCTCCTTTGATGATGTTTCTGAACTTAATGCAATTAATATGCAATTATAGAATACCAACAGGATCAAAAAAAAATCACTGGCTAATGAAAATAGTAATAATGAAATAAATGAAATAATGAAAATTATAAAAGAAATACAATACTATCTTTTGATATGTAATGTTTTTATGCTAACTAATCCTGCTGAACAGAAGCAMATTTTAGGCTGACATCTTTGTACTTTTGAATCTTAAAATGCAAAGCCCTTCCTATAACAATACATACTGTACTATAACCAGTCATAATTTTTTKCTGTGATTTCAACAAGGAATGGGCATATATAAATCCCTTGCATGCACATAAGCAGTGTTAATAGTCCACATTCTCTTGTTTCTTCAAATAGAAAAACTATTAATTAAAATTCCAAGTGTGGAATTCGTTGCAGATGGCTTCCATTGAACTATGGAATGGCTGAGGTTGGAAAGGACCTTTGGAGACCATCTAGTCCAATGCCCTTCCCCTCTCTGCCCCTCCAGTAACTCCACAGAGTCAGTTGGATCTTCTCCTGAATCATCTCTCCCTGGAAGAGATGGGAACCCCTTCTGYGCTCTCTCCTTACTTTTGCATTTTTATTCATGAGTTTCTTCTTCATTCCTGCAGGCCTCCTGCCATCACTGATTCATTTCCTGCTTGTTCAGATAGATCATTCTTGCACTTGGATAAGGTGATAATTGAAAAACAATCCGTTCTCCTACACACCTCTTTTCTCCAACACCATATGTTTTTATTCCTGAATTGACCAAAAACTGCTCACCTGAAGTCCAGACCTGTGATCCTTGTATTAAATGTCTTTATATAACTAGAAAGTAAACATAGTTCTGCCAGTTACTCACAATGTGCCACCGATGAAGTGCTGTGGCAGTACGCATCTTAGTCTTTTAGACCTCACCTTCAACAAAATATACTCATTATATATGAATAATTTTAAAAATAAATATCTTTCATTAGTCCTRCATTCAATTCTGCATGAGTCCTGTCTTCCCGGGCCAACTCTACTCTTTACACTGCCAGAGTATTGACCATGAACACAGCCASGGACCAAAAACCTTAGAACCACCCCTACTGGGCTCATTTATTTGCATGCTCACCTCCACTGTAACCTTTCCAAACTCCTTTCATTTTATTTTTCTCTTGTTCATCACAATAATGAATATAAATCATGCTAGTGGTTGAGTTTAATGTTATTGGGTCCTTCATTGAAGCTGGAAAATAATTTTGTACATTCTGATGAGTTTGTCCTATTTCAKAATGCATCAAACACTAACTGGCATGAAAAGTTCATCCCCTCTAGCAACTTCTGATTACTTTCAATTTGAATTGTTATAGTCAATTGTATATAGGTGTCATGACATTTAACAAAAACAGTTGTAAAACCTTTTTACTTGCCTTCTGCTATGCATGCAATGAGGTGTCAGGACCTTGAGGGCACTAGTATGCCTTACATGACCAGAATCATCCAGGAGCACCACTATTACCTATGGCCCCAGGTGTGACATTTAGTKGCATTTACACTCTGACCCTCACACTAGGTACGTCTGCGTTCAGCTGTTTCCTGCTGTCCTGACTCACTGACTTATCCTCCTGGATGGATTCTGACCTATGCTTTAGGTAGGCTTGTTTCCAGCTATGCTACATGGATGGACCTTGGACCTCTACTGCAGGTAGCCTTGTCTTCAGCCTCATGTCTGATTCTGCATCCTGATGTTGACTGGATTTCCTGGATGGATCCAAGACCTGGCTCCTATATTGCCTTGTATGAGACTTCTGATGACCCTTTTTAGTGCCATGAGCACTACCCTGCTTAGGCAGAGCAGACCCACTCTTGCTGTCTCCTCATAATAAACTTCTGATTTCAATTCTCTAACCAAAAAAAAACGGTTAATTGTTACGGTTGTTTACGGTTAATTGTTAAGTAAATATTGTATCTTTTCAGCAATACTTRCTTTCTGCACTGCATATGGAGGAATGTTTTGCTTTCTTTTGTTCCCCTACCCTTCAATCCCTGCCCTCCCCTTCCTCAATCCTGCTTTAAAATCTTTCCTTCCCGAACACTATAATCCATCAATAATAAAATACACGGGAATGTTAACGTCAGTTTTCTTCAGACTACCAATCTACCGACACTTTATTTTACATGTATGGAAAGTGCTTTTGTTGTATTGTTGTAAGTTCYCTCTTACAACAAATAAAAGAATTATACCTCTACAAGTAGTTGGGTTTTTGAGGTTTTTTTTTTTGTTTGTTTGTTTTTTTTTTGCAAGCTACCATGGGGCTTTGTAGTAGAGACAATTCTATTAGTAGCTCTCCTTGTCTGTTAAAAACAACATGAAGAGTCTTTAAGGCTATAGCAGAATGAAATTGTTCGACTTGAGTTTGCCRAAAGTGAAAGGTTTGTGCAAAACCAGAGAAAACAGACAAAGCTCTTTGTCTAAGCAAACAGGATATTTGATGGAAATGTGGCATTTACCTTCTCACACAGCTGATTTGAATGTATCTTCACCAGTGAGTTGCTTAAAGGTTTAAGATGGGGAAAAATCACATGTATGTTGATGGGTTTCCTTAACCACAATTAATAAGCACAACCAGAGATATAATATTTCCAATCAGTTTGAACACTCCTGCTCATTGTCTTATGTAACACCTAGATATTAAACTTTTTTTTTTTGTACTCAATTACAATAACATTTTTTTTTTATCAGTCCCTGTAGGATGGATAACATTTAACAACTACACACCATACAAAAATTGTAGTGTCAGGTTCTCTTGATACTGTGCTTAATTAACCTTTACTTGAAATAGCTTTACCTTGAAATAATTTTCTTTTCCTTCTTAATATGACTATAGACATGTCACATAAAGGATCAGATTTATGTCTTTTACTTTACATATAAATAATGAGGAAAGAAGATGCCTGCGCTGCTCAGGAATAAAGACTAGTGACTGAACTCTATCCATCTGTTAAGCCATCTAAACTTACAGTAACATTAGAACAGCTCCCAACCTGAACTACTACGTCTTGTTTCTCACAATGTTAACAGTGTGGTTACAAAACTGAGAAAAAGAAGCTGAAGTCTGTCTTCCTCTATTTTCCTTCCCCATATAGCAACAAAAGCAGTAACGTTTAGAATAACTTTTAGAACTTTTAGTAACTTTTATCAGATAAATTAGGTAATGTATCTTCCTTACAGCCATCTATTACTCTAGTGACTACTAGAAACTTTTKTTAAATATTCTTCAGAATCCGTATTAAACCGAGATAAGAATAAAAAGGGGGAAGRGGGTGGAATTGTGAAATCACATTCTCAACTTATAACTTCACATGAAGCCTGAACAGCCATAATAAAGACCAAATTTGCCAACTAATGTCAAGAAAAACTCTTACTRACAAGGTGTTGGGAATGAAGAAATACTGAACAAGATACCGAGCGGACATTCCAATACATATTGGTCCGCACATCTGCTGCAATATTCTTGTGGTCAGGAACTATATATTTTTTAATATAAACAAGACTGTAACACAAGCTTTCAAAAAAGGCCCAAAACCTTAACTACTCTCTTTAGTAAAACTCTGTGTATATTAGTTAAATAAATCTCTGCRCTCATAGTACTCACATATATACAAACCAGTTCTTCACAGTGCTTGATTTCAACAGCAACCAAAACAATGGAAACTTAATGATTTTTATTTTTATTTTTTTTGGAGGGGGGCAGGGAGGTAGAATTGACAGCCTACCAATCTTAAAAAAGAAATGTTARGGATTGTTGACTTGGTTATATGATTATTTTTCCTGATACACAAAATACTTTAACAGTTCCTTCCCTTTCTTCCCATCATTCCTTCCTTTCCATCCTTCATATTCTCAACAATACTATGTACTCTGGAATCAGCAYACTGGCATTGTATTAGAATTTTAAAGTTAAAAGTGAAGATAAAAATCATTTGATACTGAGACCACTATTTATACACAAAATTTTGGGAATTCTTTATGTTTCTTTGGTCTGTATTCTCCCTATTTCCTGTATGTGAAACATTGCTAAAAATTCAAGATTATAGCAAAAAAACCAAAAGCAAAACCTAGTAACATATAAAAAGAGAATATTACAAAGAGCCAAAAGGATCTATTTCACAAAATGCATAGTGTCAGAGACAGAAATTAAAAAACCTTTTTGTTCTATTTCCAATAACAGAAGCAGCTGATCTTGAGAGAAAGCACCATTTTCACGATTTGAAGAACATTCATACAATCTCCCTTTTGCTTACTTCTTTTGAAATTCAACAGGGTCTACTGAACTACATAAATGCACTTGATATTAACTGAAGCAGATTGAAAAAAAAAGATACAAAAGAAAACATATAAAGTGGTGAAACGTAATAACTGAAAATATGCACAATATATTGTTCTGGCTAAGTGAACWGTATTCCAAAGGGCTACAACCTTTTAGAGGTTAGAAGATTATATGAGAAACTAAGAAAGCCATAAGCAACTGGAGTGCCAAACAGTACCTCTTTTATTAATAAYTGAGATTTACAAAACACAGCCAAAAATAGTGTAATATATTAACATTTTTTCTTGTCATGTAAAGAAAACAGCACTAATACATGATGCAAGTCATTCTTAGATTATATATGTTGATGTGGTAGGGTTAGCAAAAATATAAATGAAGGAATAAATGCCATGCAGTATCTCGGTATGCACAAATTTCTCAATGCTATTTTATTTGTATGGTAATATGGGCAGATGATGTTAAAAGTTGTATTTTTTCCATTTATTTACAAGTGGGTAACTTATTGATTCTTATTATCCAAAAATAAACTTGCAATGAGTTGTTTGTAAAGCTTTGTTGTTTTTGGAGACACTTGCATTTCTTCCAGTCACTACTTGGCCACTGATAGTGGGTTCAGAACTTGGYTGGATGATACCAAACCAGTCCTAAATAACTTCTGATAAACAGGATAATCTTGCAATGCCTTTGCATTTTTTCCCTCAGGAAAAATTCCTGAAGAAAGTCAAACCAGTTTTAAAAGCAATTGCAGTACAGACTGCTGSAATCTACTTAGGATTGCAGCAGAACAGATTTTTTTTTTTTTAAATAACCAGTTAAATTGCCTTTTTTATTTTTTTTTTTTCTTTCATGGATTATGATATTGTGGAGCCTGAGTTAATAGAAATTTAATAGAATTTCTTTCTGACTTCTGATATAGCTTTCCAGAAGCTCCTGCAAACCAGAATTCTAAAAATCAGGACAAGCAAGGGCAGGCAGCAGTACTAAACACCATTCCCACAGTATACATTCCTTTTCTTCTTCGGTCTTCAACACTGTCAGCATAACTTAGAAACACATTTAATTTTGGAATGTAACTGCATCTAGTTTACTGTAATTAGAGCTATTCTCAAATCAAGAACTTTTTTTTTTTTTAAAAAAAAAAAACAAACAGCTGAATATAAGCCCTCATCTTCTACTGCCCTTGTTATTACTGCAAGGAAACTCAGATTTTTTTTTCCTTTTTTAAAGCCTTGCGTGGATTTGTGCACAGCAAATCATCTCATCAGTCAGAATTGTAGGACCCTTAGTCACTGAGAAGAGTCCCAGAGGGAAAATGGAGGAGCATTTTATAAGAAGCAGTGGTAAAGATATATTAACACAGAACTGTCTTAATTTAAATATCATTTGATGGTCTATTTATTTAAATCTGCATCTCTGTAATGCAGATTTAAATCTGCACTACACTAATGCAGATTTAAATCTGCATTACAAGATAAGCTTCTTCGTACTAACAATGCAGAATGTATCAAGTCTAGCTATGTTCCAGTATATAGAAATATCTTTTTCCGCACTTAAGGCTCCATAAGCCTTCTCCATAAGGCTCCTTTCCTTTTAGGTGATAAAGTAAAAATGAATAGATTTTCAAGAAGTCTAACTATTTAATCTATTTACTGATATAATTTACATCTTATCATTTAACTATCCCCAAGAATAAAAGTAATAATAAGACTTTCATATAAATAMCAAATAAATTTATATTCTATCAAAAAAGTAACTGAAAATAATCAAAACTACTGCACTGCAGCAACTTTGAAAATATCCAAATATGTGTTAGAAATCTATAATTTATATTAATCACTCAATATARGTTTAGTAGATTTGTGTAAATGATTATGGTTTGTAGTAACAAATGTCATCAGTTAAAATTATGTATACTATAGTTCATCTGCATAATATATTTTATAACAGTCCAAGTTCTCTCAGTACAAAACAAAAAAGAACTATCTTATTTTTATTACAGTATTTTGATTAGTTGATAAAGATTATATTCCAGTTACAAGAGATCAAAATGAAAACCCATGAAAATTCAATTTTATTGTTTAATATTAAATCAGAAAAAGTTTAAAAGATGGGAATTGCAGTGGGAATTGCCTTCTCTCCGGTGACGGCAGTAATATTTAAAGATGTATGCCACTATAACCCTTCTTCTGTTACTGTATTAACCTTCATTCAGTGTCTCCTCTGTAACATATGACCCCATGCAGCTGTAAGTTCTTGCAAAATCCTTCCCATTTCAAAACACATGAATTAAGTACTGCACTCTACTGAATATATGCAGTCTGGTAATTATGAGAAGCAAATCTGAAACTTAACCTAAGAGCTCTTCAGGATGYGTGCTGAAATGTGATTAAATGAAATCATTTATTAAAGGAAGGAATAATTTGTTAATATCAAGTCTAAATAAAACGGTACATAACAGCTGGATATCAATGGAGTTCAGGGATGCTTGTTAGATTCCTGCCTACAATCTACATGCAGTGTCTCAGACACCCCTTCCAAAAGTGTATAGAAACTTGTGCACCCAGCTAAGAAACTACACTGTGACTTCACCRTGTGCATTAATTCCTATCATCTCAGTGGACTGCTATTGCTTTTAGAATCAACCAAACAGATCTGAATCACCGTCACTACTTTATGGTGTGACACATGTAGTTACAGCAATGCCTGTTATCATAAAAATATGCACARGAGTCTGTCTCTAGCTACTTATTCAACTTTAGCATATCATAAATGTTTGAAAATTTATGCTTCTGACTACTTAGCCAAGAGACTAAATCAGTAGTTGTTTACTTTGAGTAGATATCCCATAGAATGACATTTTATGTAAGAAATTACTCAATAATTTGAAGCAGTGTGGTAAATACATAAGAAAACCAAGGCATTATCTCTTATGTTCCTTTATAAGTCTCTTCTTTGATTANAAAAAAAAAAAAAAAAAAAAAAAAAAAAAAAAAAAGACAGATGTGCTGATCTGCAGTCTACTTTAGTTTCATTTTTCTTACCTCATAGAAAACTTCTCAACTCCCATGGTTTCTTTCACTCTTCTCTCTTTTTAATTTCCTGGAGCATTCCAAGAATAGTGAGATCTAGCTCCTAGTAGAAGTCTTTAGGGCAATTTAATATTCAAAAAGGAAGGAAACGCAGACACAGAAGTATTAGTGAATTTACCTTTTGCTCATCTTTTTTGTTTGAAGAGTGTATTTTGAACAGTGTATTACAGATTTTTGTATGGACAATAAAATGTTAAGTGCAGTCATTCAGTTTTCCTTCCTCTCATAGGATTGCTTTTAGCCAGGTGGTTGAGCCAACTTCACACCCTCTATTTCTGTACAAGAAGAAGCACCATGACTCTTGTTTCTTCCTACCCTTCTGCATTCATGGGTAGGTAATTCCCCTCCCTTCCTTTTCTAGAGCTGGGATCTTACTGATCACACAGAAAATGGTCTTAGTTCACTAGCTTGTCAGAAAACTGTTTTCTGGTTTGCTTATTTGATTAGCTTTCTTCCAAACAAAATGAAATGACTCAGTGTGGGAATCGGCAGGCGAGAAGSACACAGAAGGCACATGGGCAGAAGCCTTCGGGGAGAGCAGGATATCCCTTTTTTTCCCAGCAGTAAGTCACTGATTTGGCTCATCGGATGTAATGCATTAGGATTTCTACCATCTGTTCTCCTTCTTACAAAAAGCAACCACTTTTCAAATCCGTCTTTACCTTTCCTGTTAATGTCGTGTAATCTAAGACCCGTACCTTTTATTAAATCCATTTTTTGTAAATGATGTGAGTCACCGCTCTTGTAGCTTGCTATTTTGTACGATATTTTTAGTGGGTGGTGACAAACCACTTTTCTAGATGTAGCACTTCTCCAAGATGTCAATTATCCTGGCATAAGGTCATCTTRTTTGCAGCAGGATGCAACTACCAAGTCCGGACGGGACTATTTGTTCTCTGAGCCACCAACAGGTGGCTCAGATGATTTAAGTTCAGGAAGGTAGGTTATAATCAAACATATTCATCAAACAAAACTAGTTTAATCGAAATCTCTCCATTCTACAATCTACTCCTGAAAGATTTAATCACTCATCATTAGATGGAGTGAAAATCTTTTTTTCCCATGTTACTTCATATCTCTTCTTCTGACTATATGCTACTGTGATCCACCAATTACGTTCCATTTATTTCTTAAATTATCTTTTTATTTTAGCCCTTTCAACCTTCCATATATATTAGATGAAAGCTATAACTAACTACAAATTTCTTCCTAACTACTTACCATTACTACCCTGCACTCCTTGAGCCTCCAGAACAGTGCATGTGAGGTGAATGTAATCCTCTTTACTATGCTTATTTCATTGAGAAGAGGCTTTCTGGAACAGGAACACCCTGAAAATGACACACAGCAACATTACAATTACGGTGTAGAAGAACTGACTAATGGACACTTAGAAAAGCTTTAAAAGCAATTAGAGCTGGAAAGAGCATCACAATCTGGTGGAACTATCAATCTTTCATGCCAGAAGGCCATAGAATCATCATTTATCCTTGTATACTCCAAGTGTATATGCCAGTAAACAGAGGGAAAACTTTTGGTATGATTGACAGTAATCTCTCACCCATTTAGGATTTCAAAAGTTGTCCCATTACTCCCTGCCCACCCTGAGTGTCT
The DNA here is from genome assembly GCA_003342815.1 of Eudromia elegans. Taxonomy (NCBI): domain Eukaryota; kingdom Metazoa; phylum Chordata; class Aves; order Tinamiformes; family Tinamidae; genus Eudromia; species Eudromia elegans. Next base: position 324,874 of record PTEX01000318.1, read on the forward strand.
CAATGCTTCTCTAATACTTGAATAAAAATCACACATAAGAAGAGAGAAAATGCTTATATTTCTATGTGTATAATACACAACCAACAAAGTGATATATTAACTACCATTTTACTTGTTCAGATTCATGGTTGCACAGTATTTGACCACAGTGCATTTTCTCTGCAATATTAATTTCTCCTATTATGCCAGGTAGACTTTTTTGATTTTTTTTGAGAGCAATTGTTTACAGAAGTTCCATGGATAAAGAGTGCCCACTAGTGTCAGTTTCTGTACCTTATGGCTTTTGATATCTTTCAATAACTATGAAAAAACATTTTTACAGGTATAGAAAACATTGGAAAAACAAAAGCATAAGGTTTATCTTGATTAGAGATTAGCAATTTCTTTTTCTTCAATACAGAAAGCCACTAGTCTTTCTTTGAACCACAAATGCTAACACCTAAGAGAATGCATCTTGAATAATGAGTAAGCCTGCAAATCTCTTTTCTGCCTAATAATTCAGTTCATGATTTTTTGGATCTGAAGATAAATTGTGACTTACAGATTGTGCTTTGCATCTACTGGTATGTCAAACGTGGTTCAGATGCACAACAAAAATATCTCAAAACTATTTAAATGGATTATATTCATTTGTACATTGATTTGTGCAATTAGCTTCAGAAAGCAAAGACACTATTATCTTAATTTTTATTTCCATTTTTTTAACAAGAAATAGCATACATTGGTGGCTATTTCTATAATTTGGAAAGCATCRTTTAGTACTTGTGCTACAAGAATGCAGTATTTATATAAATTGTGATCTATGAAGTTAGTCACAAAAGAGAATGAACTACCATGAAATTAAGTTAAATAAACATTCCATAGAAACAAAAAAAAGACAGCTCTTTTTAAAAATAACACAACTTTTTTATTATTGAATTTGCTTGTCTGTGTACTACTGAACATATCAATTAGCATTTTTATTATGCCCTATAAATTCAGGAAGCAAGCAAATATCTTTCTTGGTGAATGACATGAAAAAAAAAAAGAAAAAAAAAAGATTATTTTACATCTTTTACTACGTCTCTGAATTATTCTATGTGATTCCTCCAGCTTTCTGCTCTGAAACGTGGCATTCCGCTTAGGACCAMTACTACTGAAGTAATTGCTACTTTCCACAGGATGTTTTGATGGTAAGTCTGTACTTAAATACTGCACTTTGCTCCTGCCACTGTTTTAGATCCTCCAAATTTGGACACATTCTCCAAACATCATTCTTACTCATCTTCTCTTCATGAGATGTTCAGAAACTGTTTTCTCCAATAGTTAGACTTCATGCAGTATGTACCATTGGCCTCCACCAAATTGCGTAAGTACAGTCATACCACTGCAGTCATAGTTCTAGTCCCAGGTATGAGAAATATTCACCATGTGCTGCAGTCACTACAAAATTCCAGACCTGACACATTGAAGAAGCTCACTATGGGATTAACAAAACCTCTCATATTCAGACAGGAAGCTCCTTTAGAAGCTGAGGAGAAAAGAACTCTCTTACTTTCACCTGTGACATCTCACCTTTGCTAGAGCTGCATGGAACTTCTTACGGAAGCTTATCATGCAGAATAAACTTTTTCACATAGCACATCGTCTGCGTGAAGATCCCTGAGTTGAGGCCTGCAGTGTAGTATTGATTGCCCTACAAGAAATTGACTTTAGGAAAAATGAAAGTTTTTTCATTGCCAAAATTGCAGTCATCTTTTGTGAAGTAGTTGATATTTTGTTGTAGGAACTGATTTAAGATTATTAACCTAAAAAAAGGATAACATAAATGCTCTAAATTTAAACATGATTAATCTACCATTATACCATAACTGCTATTTGAATAGGCAGATACACTTGATGCCATGAACACAAATATTTTAGAAACATCTATATTTCTTTTCCCTYCAGGGATAATGTTGATAAAGCTTTTATAATGATTTTATCTAAAGTTGAGGGAATTTATTTCTAAATKATACATTTTAGTATCTAACCAGAATGTCATATGAAGTCTTTAATTTTGAATTTCCTCATTTTGAACAAGGAAATTAAATTCTTGATGATCCCGTTTGTTGGAGTGGAAGGGACGCCAGAGTCATGACACGATCTCAATATGAGTATGGACATGCTCGTTTATTTGCAACACTAGCTTATATAGATAAAACACATGAACAGACAGGCAACAATTGGCTAGATAACTTGATGCTCGCATAGTTACTAACTATGGATTGGCTGGGCAACTGTATCCAAGGGCCGTGACGCAAACCGGATCCGCCTAGTTTGCAGTCAGGTAAAGACTTTGTTATAAAGTTGTTTCTTGAGCTCTCTTCAAGGATAGTTTAAGGACAGGACACAACGCTCTGGCGTCCCAGGGTGCTCACCATTAAAATGGTACGCCTCCTGCTTAGCAGAAAGTCTTCCACACCGGTTGAATAAAGGCAATGTCATCTAGTCATAGTCACTAGTGCAGTAAATAGTGGCTGCTAATAGCTGTTATTAAAAAGCAGTGTTAACTCTGAGGATAGAGATCACTAAAAGTTGGTGGAGTACCTAGCACCACACTGAAAAAAAGTTACTTGATGCTCTCTTATAATGTAGTTACCTTTGTTGAAGAACTTAAAATTTTTGTTCTGATCAAGCTCTTTTGGTCACTGAAAAGTCATTAAAAACTTCACATATGAGGGCAGGATATATGTGACAATGTGGACAACATGCAGCTAAACTGGTTTGCTTGAATCACTGYGTTCAAGAGAAAGCAGATGCATTTATAGAATGTGTTTCATCTAGCCTATGTTGAACATTTAATTCACAATAAAATTAATTATTCTGCAGAATTATATCTGAGAGGACTGAAGAGCTCCAAAACAAACATGACTTCATTTTGACAAAAAAAAACCAAAACAAAACAAGCAAACAAACCAAAAAACAAGATATGTGGTATACATCTTTACACATATTCAAGAATTAAGGACAGATCCTAGTCTTAGTTAATAAATGTTTATTGCCTCTGGACTAACTTTGAGACTTACTCAACTATTTCCCTTCGATACAAAGCCTGAGAGTGCTTTTCGGAATAGTTTACTCTGGTGATAGCACCCACTAAGCAGTATGAATACAACTACAACCAGCTTGTCTCCCTCCAGATTAAACGATGCTCCAACCATGTCAAAATGTCTTTGGCATGCTCGAATCCAATATTCCTTTTTGACAGACTATATATTTTCCTATTATAAAAACATCACCAAGTTGCACTGACTGACCCTTATTACAGACAAAAAAAATACAAAATTACTTTTTATGACGTATAGCCAGACACTATACGGGTCCCAGAGATACCTCTTATTAAGCACTCAACCTGATCTAGACGTACTAAGTGTGAGCAGTGGAGATCTACTTCACTTGGACAGAACATAGATGTACCCTTCAAAATGCAGCTATGGACTTGTAGTCTACTCTATAAATGGTTTCATAATTAATAATAGTTTGTTAGGAGATTTTTCTCTAATCTAGTAATGCAGGTTATAAAATCAAAATATATTCTTATCAGTATCTCTTTCTGGAAGTCTTGATCATAATATACCTTTCTTTTTTGTAAATGCAAATTTTTTGAGCATGAAGCTTAATCAAATTTTTGTTTTGTTTTCTACTGTAGCTGATTGTGCTACTTATGAGAATTTTGTTTCAGCTTTGCAAAGATTTTATTACAATATTTAATAAAATTCTATGATGTATCTTCTTTATTATATTAGTTCCTACAAGGAGTTCCTTTGTATCATCTAATCCCTGTTTGCTTCTTTTGATCTGTGCCAAAATGGTTTTGGTGTAACAAAAGATTATGAATTACTTATTGCTTTGTTGACTGAAACACACTAGAACTCTAAATCCTTATGTGAGATTTTCCTGCCTTAAAATAAGGCCAGTTTTATTAGATACTTTGAGGTTGTTTCTTTTTTAGTATAAAATAGTATTGATAACAAAACAAATAAACAAAAAAGAGCAAGTTAGTTTACACAGAGTAGAATAAAACTCTTATTTATTTCATCAGGTCCTGGTAAACATATCTACTAGATAGATATGTTTACAATATTTTCATCAGAATGCATTGGGTGCACACGACATTTCCTTCTTTCGGAAATTATCCTGAAGGTGCAAGTATGCAAGTTAATACTGATTTAAATCACAGTACAGAGTTTATGTACATCTCATAAACAGTTTCATAGGTGTTTCTTGCAGAAAAAGGCTAGGCTAACATTCTGAAAATTCTGCAAAGCAAACAATAAAAATGGAAATACTGCTTATATATCTCTAGCAAGAATTACTGCATCGAAGTTATGACACTGAAAGACGGTTGTTTAGACATTAGTGCACATATTTCCCTAGGTAGACCAGGAACTCCCAGTAGTTAACTGAACAGGTGGGATCACAGAGCAACTTAATATGACAATGTGATCCATTCAAGAACTAGCCACCTTCAAAATTATTTGCCTAACTGGTACAGCAGTTCTCCAGGTGGGTATTTAGGATTCTCTCAGGTAGCTCCTACTGTGCATAGACAAACTTGAATGCCTAAATGTGTTAACATCCGGAGTGGAAAATCTGGCCATTCTGAAGTGTTCTCAGGTACTTCCTGCTGCAGAATTCACTGGTATGTTTAGATTCTGGTAAATTAACAGTAGAAACTTTTTCTGCCAATGCTGGAATAGACATAAATGGATGGTCTTCTATATAGCTGAAACAGCTGAGAGGTAATCTGTATATGATCTAAAATAACCAGCAGTGATCATACACATGCTGCAATGACTATGCAGGGCCAAAGCTACCTGTGCTGAAAGCATTCAAAGAATAGAAGTTGCAGGAGCCCCACCTGATGCAGCTGAACACACCCCTGTAGAAATGCGACAATGGACTCTCATCCCCAACCCTCCAGCTGGACCCATTGGATTGATTCCCCCCCACTTGATTTTCTAATAAACATTCTGTCCAGCAATTTCTGTTGATCAGCTCCATAGAATAAGTAGTTTATTTTTTAAAATGTGCAGAATACRTTCAGAAATATTCTGGTAATTTAACTATATTAAGGTACAGTAACTTTCAAGATTCCATTAAAATATTTGCATTTACTTTCAAAAAAATGCATTACTACTGCATCAGTAACATATAATATTGGGGTATGAAATCCATGTTTAAGTTCAGGTTGACCTGATATGAAACTGAGTACTTTTTAGGCTTTCTCAAGTCTTTTTTTCTCACGATAAAAAATGGCTTCATAGGTAAAATTCAATTATGTAGAAAATTACTTTCTTTCCAAAAAAGCATTTTCAGGTACATTTTTACTAGCTCAATTTTAAATACTACTGATAAATTATTACACCATCAAAAGAAACTCTGGTATAGACAGTTTCCACTAACCTTTCCCTTCAGATGACCACATGTCCCTGACTCTGTACCCCTCACACAGCTATACGTACCCTTTAGCTTAGAGACAATTCCCTTCTTGACATATGATAACATTGATGGAGACTCCTCCAATAATGAGATTATATGAGCCCTCTAAATAATGAGATTCTTGGAATATTGATGGTTAATACAAGGAAAATTACCTCTGCATTAATCAGTGACAATCTGAGACTCTACCATAACTTGCTTTTAAAGTATCACCTCAGCCTTCAACAAAAGGAGTGTTTTACTTGGGTACTACATATAAAAATTCTATTTAAAAGGAATAATTCTGAAATGTATAAATTGTTAAACATACCATGTTTATGTCATATATACATGTCATTCTACTTGAAGATAGTTGATAGAAGTGCTTAGTTTTAGCATCATAATCCAGTCTCAATTCCTCATAAGTTTCCTTCCTTCAAGCTCACTGATCTATTTTTGTAACTTAAAAGTTTCATCCTAGCACTAAATCCTGATTTAGATTTCTTATTAACCATTTTCTATGAAGGCCAAGAAGACTTCTACTTATTTTACTTTTCTCTAGAATTTTTCTGTAACAGTAAGCACTCTTCTAAGTTTTTTTTTTCTCACTGTATCTCCAAGGGCAGTTTTTCCTTTCTCCTGGAAGACAGGTGTGGCTACCTCTGTAATGTTTCTGAACATTCTTCTAGGACCAACACAGGAGCAAGCAGTAAATTACACTTTTGGTTTTGTAAGCTTTTCAGTATAACTTAAAAACACTAGTTACAGGAGTGATAGCAGCATCACGAAATGTGCTCTGTTACTGTGGGCCAGTTAGTTAAATCTAGTAAACTGCACTGCAACCCAACTTTTAAAGCTGTTGAAAATGAGTTCACTGTAAACAGTTTCTTGGTATACTTTAGCTACAGTACTGACATCTCCAATGAATTACAGTACTGGCATATCTAAGTTTAGAAGAGCACATCATCATGATCATTATGTTCTTAATCTTATAATTCCTTTGGRACAAACCATTTCCCACATATGAAAATAGTGTCAGTACCTCAATAAGTTTACCAAGTTCTTTCCATCTTATATTTCTACAATTTGCAGCTACATGTATCTCACATACCACTCAAGAGTTGCTTTACCAAACAGATTCTCAGAGAAATAAAAAAGCAAGTCACCAGAAAAAAAAAATATAAAAATATATGCATATATAAATAAGAATTAACTCACATTCCCTCTGTAGATCTGTAGATCCCTGTATTGTTACTGAATTCTTAGCCATCTTTAATTCTTTTTGGGAAGAATCCTTAAAAAATTTCCGACTTAGCATACGACAGTGAAATAACTTTTCCCTATGTTACTGTTTGCAACATCAGCTGAGGATATGCCTGTACTGCTAAACCAAAACGGATCCCTGATGCTCTTGAGCTTGAACGAGCCTCCTCACTGACTACCTACACTGTTTAAATTGCTAGTTCGTTCCCTGGTTTTGAGTGCTCCATCTAGATCTCCTCAAAGCAATCCAGTAAAAAAGTGGTTAACTCTGAGCAGTMAGAACCATTTGGTATTAAGGCCAGAAATCAGTCCCTTCTCCTGTTCAGTGGTATTGACAGAACCATAAAGATTAGCTCATGAAATAGCAGTGGATTTAACTATTTTACAAAATGCTTCTGAGACTCATTCCAATTTTTGATGCAGTAAGTTAAGACAGTACTGATAATAATTACTTGCCCATTTTATTACCAGAGATTACAATAGGCATCAGAAACACATAACCAATTTTTACCATTTCAGTGAGGAATTTAGCATTTTACCTCAAAATATGTGTGGAGATAGAATCCAGTTGAGGTAGAGAAATTTCATCCGAAACATCTAAGTTGAGGTAGGTTCTCCTTTCAAGCCATCATCTCCTAACTAAAAAGGATAATACGGAACTCTAATTTGATCAACTTAGCAAGGTAGATGAGCTTGTACCTCTTCCTTAGAGCAAGCACTTGTAACCTGTGCATGGTCTGACAGAAGCAGATGGGTAAAAAGAAATCATGATTTGCTATCAGTTATTATTAATAATCAATTATCAATTATTAATAATTGATTCTGATTAGCTACTCTCATATTAAATACCTTCCCATAATAAATTACAGACTATCCCCAGGTAGATATCCTGGACCAACAGCCCACAAGCAGTTAAAGCACATTAAGACCTGTTCAAGATGGCACCTTGTGCTCACCAAAAATGAATTGTTTACATTCTCTTAAGATTGATCCAYGATGTCAACCAAATACAGCAAGTGGGAGATATTGGAAAATTTGCTTCAAAAGAGTAACTTATGAGCTGAACTAAAATGCTAATAAGCATGCACTGCAAAAGCATCAGAAAAAAATTTGAACTCCTAATGCCAGTTTTTACTAACTAGGCAATGCCCAGATTTATAACCTAGGGCAATGAGAAAATTCAGACCTATTGAATTCTTATTCATTATAAAGATTGAAGAGTTTGTTAACAAATTTCCCCTCTTCCTACTGTGTCCTGTCAGGTTGAATATTTTCTTCCAGATTTGCCCTAGGTTATCTTTTGGGAGCTTTGTGGGTTTCATTACACTTTGCACAGCACAATCAGTATTTTTCATAAAGAAGCTTGGCAGTGTATTTTCTCATTGATCTCCTTAGTAAAACTGCTATGAATTCCTGCTGTCCTCTTTGTGCAACCCTGAAATTACTTACTTATTTCCAGTGAAATTACAATCTTTCGTTCTTTGCAAGTGCTCCTTTCTGACTTAGAAGACAACAGGAAAAGAAAAGCACATAAACTTCTCTGTTGTCCATCTGTATCCTTTAAAAAAAAGCATATTTATCGTGAACAACTGATTAGAATAGATAGCATCTATTACACCAATTGTGGTAAAAAAACCCCCACAATTATCCATACTTCCTATTTCTGTAAATGTTAATCACCTCATTACTATTATGACAAATTGAGTGCTTGCACTTCATTTATAAAATGAATTAAGGCATGATTTTTCTTGTTCATATAAAATTGAGCTATGCTTAATTTTGCAAGCAAAAATACGTTAACGTTAGTATAGGTTGGTCAGGAAGCCATGATAATTTGCCTTGTAGCTTTACTGTACCTTGTATTTTTCTAGTGTAAGAAGTTAGTTATTCCACTGCACAAACCAAACAAACCCCCCCAAAATAGTAGAAATTAAACATACAGCAAGCGTGAGGTATTCAAGTGTCCATTGAAATATTTATATATTTTTAAATAGTAGTTGTATTACTGACTTATAAACTACATTAAAAATGTACCTTCTGACTTAAAAGGTTAGACTGCTTAAATAATGTTTATATTCATGGAAAATTTTAACAGAGTATGTTTATCAGGTTTGATTAAAAAAAAAAACCTATTATCACAGGCTGAACAGTTTCAATGTGAGGAATTTCACCTGATCTAATTCTCTGTAAATTAGCATAAACTTTTAATTACTGATCCAGGTATTGGGGAACAAAGAAGAGATGAAGAATTAAATAAGCACTTACGGAAGCACCTTTCCTTCCCCAGCCTTAGCTTCAGCCCAACCCTCAGGCCCCCTTCCTAGTCTCAGCTCCCAGGTTTCCATGGCACTTCTTGGCTAATTTTCACCAGAGATTTCAGGTCTGTGTTTGCACCACGCGGCTGCCCCTCCATCCTGGGGCAATTCTGGGGCTGCCCCTCCATCCTGGGGCAATTCTGGGGACTCGATGACTGTTCCCCTCCCCTACGGAACCAGCACAGGGCAGCGGGGCCGCCCCCTGCAGCGGGCGCCCTGCAGTGCCTCTTGCCCAAACTCATGACCTGTCCCCCTACTACAGACACGATAAACTACTGCAAAAACCCATATTGTGCCTTCCCGTTTGCTTTCCCCTCCTTCTTATTAATCCTTCCATTTTCTTGCATGGTGCTTTCCATGGCTCCTCTAGGCTACACTTGCTGTCAGGATATCTGTCATCCGCCGTGCTGAGGATCAGGCAGTTCACAGAAATTAATCTGAAGCAGCTACACAGATAGTTGTCTTGGCAGTAATGGCAGGAGGCATCTAAAATAAGAACTGTCCTTATGCTGTGAGAAATGGGCCTTGGGTAAGCCACTATGTATCGTGTCTTGGGCTTCAGCTTGAGAAAAAACAAATAYTTCTTTTTTTTTTGTTGTTTTATTTTGCCTTTTAACTTCATGTTTTCATTTATTTTAATAYTGTTGTTGTTGTTGTTTTGTTTATGAGAAGTTAATAGTGTTTTCTTCTCCCCTCCCCCCAAAAGGGAAGTGATTAGCCTCCCCTTTGCATTTAATTCTCCACCAAGTAAATTTCTGAATATTTTCAACAGTCATTAAGGAATGAAGAAATGTGCTTCTTTAGGTGATGTTTCAGCAGCAGAAACTGAAGGAAGATGAAGGATAATGTGCAGTGCATATGCCGGTTATATATGTGATCTATATGAAAGAAAACAGCCCTAATGATTCACCCTCTCTTCTGCTTTTACTAGCAAGTTGCATGGTGGTCAAGTGGTGGCAGGGCCATCTGTATGGGAAGAGTGAACAATTAGCTATTGAAAGATTTACCGTCCTGTACAACTTCATTTTGTGCCTTTGGGTATTATATGTAAGACCTAAGATAAAAACAAAAAGAAAAAAAAGAAAAAGAAAAGAAAAAGTCAACKTTAAATAAATAAATAAATCTCCATGTGAGAAGAACTTCTTTCCTGTGAGGATGACAGAGCCCTGGAACAGGCTGCCCAGAGAGGTTGTGGAGTCCCCTCCTCTGGAGATATTCCAAACCTGCCTGGATGCCACCCTGTGCCACATGCTTTACGGGTCGCTGCTGGAGCAGGGGGGTTGGACTAGATGATCTTTAGAAGTCCCTTCCAACCCTAAAGATTCTGTGATTCTGTGATGTATGAAATCAATGATATGCAAGTCTGTCATACTTGCATTTTAAGCCATGTGGTTTTAAGACCTTCCTGAAGTTTTTATCCCATAACTATTACTAAAATTCGCATGCACATTGTATGATTCCAGTGCATTTKTTTTCTTTAGGAATTAATCTTCCTGTGGAAAGAGTTAGAAGGAGTCATTGTTTCCTCAGAAGGCTGGAAATTAATTCAAATCCCTACAAATTGCTATGAGAACAATTCTAGAAGTGCAGAACATTCCCTAAGCTTTTTCTTTTTTCCCCCCCTGCTACAGCCAACACTTCACTATCTGTTAATACAGAGTGCAAATCAGTTATTAATTTAAAGAAGACTTAAAAATTTGTGCCTGAAAGCAGAGTCTAAAATAACTGTCAGTATGCATATGTATTACAAAAGCCTTATGGTCTTCACTGCTCTTTGAAAAGCAGTTTAGCAGATGATAAATACCTATGCCTACCTCCCGTCACCTGGTTATTCCATTTTTACTTTTTGCCAAGAATCTCAGCTTCAAGCAGACAGCCTAATGAGAGCGCATGCTGTGGCAATCTGCTAGGTAAGCTACTATATGCCGAGCAATTTCATTATTTTTAAAATATGTGGTCTGCCTACAAATACATGATGTTTCCTTTTACTGCTATCTCATCSATTGCAGGTTAGGATTCATGAAAAGGCAACTGTGTGGGGGAAAAAAAAAAAAAAGAAAAAACATATAAACTCATTTTTAGCTTTGTATTTGTAAACCATTTTTGTTAGTGTAATTGAATTTGCTGATAAGCACCTGGGACCTTTTTGTGGTGTTGTCTTCAGATTAGTAATGCTTTCTCTTCACTTAACACTATTTTTTTTTCCTGTTCACTATTCTGTTCACTTAGCTAATAAAATTATTTTATACATAACATACTTTAGGAATTGATGAAACCATGATTGGTGAAAATAATAAACCAGGATCTAAAAAGAGGAAAAAAAAAAATCTTGTAAACTGCTTACTTCCGTACATGATGTATTTCAGTAAATACTAGTTTATCATGAACAGGAATATGTTTTAATTTAGCAGAAGCAAAAAATTGTAACTTTTAGGTAATAAATAATGCTTTAATTTGACAAATTCAGTTTCTTACAGCTTACAGCTTTCTCAGCATACCGAGAGCAGGCAGTACAGGAAAAATACAGAAGAGATATGTCAACAGTGTCAGAATTGCAGCTTGTTACAGTTGTGCAGAGCTTCCCATGTACTTTGATCTAGATTTTTTTTCTGGACAACTACCTCGTGTAGAATATAGTGACTTTTTTCATTCAGTCTTTAAGCCACTTATATGCATTGTATTACAAAACAAAACAAAACAAAACAAAAAAAAAAAATTGTGATTTGAACCACCTGAAAAGTAGATACAGGTGCATTGAACTCATTACTCATCTAATTACTCATCTAAAAGTATGTTGACACAGCTGTTTCTTCATATAGCTGGTATTACACATCTCCACCTTTCAAAATACTTACCAAATTGAATATATGATTGAATGGCAGATGCAGTTGGCTACTAGAATTATAAATATTTCATTCTTTTTCAAAACTATGTATAGTTCTACTTAGTAACAGCCATATGAAGAAACACTGAAAAGCACTTTAAAGCACATATTTTGATTTGGCAGAGTAAGCTCCTCTGCTTTTACAGTTGTGAAAGGTGGAAGTGAATAAAAAGCAAAGGTTCACTGAATTAAGTTTCAAATGCAACTTGCAACTGGAAAGTTCAAAGAAGACAAAGGAGATAGATAATTATCTGTGTAAATCAATACAAAATCTCATGGTCACTGGATATTGTGAAGACTAATATTTTGCATRGACATTAGGAAGAAGCTTAAGAAGTCTCTCAACTACAAATGTCTGGAAGGTGGGAGAGTGATAAGGAATGTATTTTTATGTGCTTCCTGTGTACTTATATTCTTCCTTTAGCATCTATGACTGATCTAGATAAATCTTTTGCCAGAACTAGAAGGGAGGTTGTTCATTTCTGTGATTGCAGGAAATTATTTCAAAAGCTGTAGATTTCCCTATTGTATAATAGCTCAAGATTTTCAGGGTTTTTTTGTGTTTTAACTGTATAAGATAAAAAAATTTTAGACAATTTGACTCTAAGTTATACGGATTGCAGGATAAAGCTAACAAACAAGAAAACTGGAAGCTAGGCAGAACAGAATTTGTATTCTACTAATGCAAATAGTAGGCATAAAGTATTTTCAACAAGAAAGCCCTAATTAAATAGGATTCAAAGTGATCTTTGATCCAGGAAAAAAACCATTTGAGAACTTTGAAATGTCTTCGTTAACCTTTTAATTTACTCATCCTCCTGCCAGCACTGAGTAACATTAAAACTTTCATCTGAATCATGGACTTTTATTTCTTCTATATGGGAAGCAGGACTAGGATGGAAATGGAGTGTTTTGCCTAAATAAACAATTGCTACCACCAAGATGCATCATCTGGAGTTCAGAAGCAAGCGGTCTAGTCATCAGCTCTAAATATAACTTACCTCTAACAAGGAGAATCTGACAGATGAAGTCAAAGACTGTGATGAAGTTGAGTTAAATACTGCTACCCCCTTCCATTGAGGCAGATTTCTTCCTGGAGAAAGCTAGTAATTTGGTTGTGCATGATTTGCCGTTTCTAAATTTATTCYGTCTATTTCTAATTAAGCTGTTTTCCTTCATGTGTCTGAACATGGTTTCCAAAAGAATTTATTTGTAGTTTTATCAGGGACTAGTGGTGACCAGCTTCTAGTTCCCTGAGCACTCCTTGCCCTTCTTGAAGATGAGAGAAATGTTTTCTTTTTTCTAATCATAGGGAAATTCTTCTGGTAACTATGACCTTTCAAAGATGATCGGCTCAAAATGTCATTCACTAGCTCATCTCATTTGTATCCCATTTGTTTATAAAATATTTTGTATTTTACTGGCAGAAAGACATTTTTTTGGATTTTTTTCTGTTAATATACTCATCTCAAATTACTATTTATGAAGTGATAAACTTGCACCACTGACTGTATTTCCACAGAGTTCACTGGAAATTTTCCAAATGCAGATTACCACAATAACCCATTAAAAACTGCACTTTTTACCTGTTATTGCAAAGCTTAGGATTTCACATTGAATGTTATACCTACAGTTTGAAGTGGTAGTTCTCTATTTCCAGAGTGGCAGTAATGTGTACAGCATTGCTTTGTGAATGAGAAATGCCAGTGATAACAACTCATGATACTAAAAATGTTTGGATGTTGTGTGGGGCAGTAACTACCCAGAGATTCAAATTATGTGATAGTTATGTGAAATAATTTGTGCCAATCACAGCATAGATTGGTAGAATCAATTATACATTCATATAGTCCATACTGTCAATACTATTAACTGTTCTTTGTATAAAGGAGGGTTTCAGCTTAGAAAGAGGAGGCAAAACATGCTCACATAATTGATAACCCTATAATTTAGTCCTTGGTCCCTTATCTTGTTTTTAGGCCAAGTGTYTTTGTGACTAAGATAAAAATGTACCTTTGCGTAAAATCACGGGTTGTAAAACCCAGAAATTACTTGTAAACACTGTTATCCCAGCCTCTTACCTTCTACTTTATTGCAAGTCTTTTGCAGTCAGGACACATGGTATTTTTAAGCTGGTGTACTGCTGGATGTAGGAAGATAGCTTTTCATCTCAGGCATAAATCTAATGACAGTTTCTCAAGGCTCTTCATGAGAGAGAAGTGTTTCAGCACACAAAACAAAACAAGAGCTGGCATCTTATGGGATGTATATTAAACTAAAGTAGTTTGGTGCACAGCAAGCAGATAAAATTAATTGCAGTGGTGTAGGATTCTCCATCTCAGAGAACAGATAAACTTGGGGAAAAGATAGGAGAAACTGAAGCTTTGAGTGCAGCTGTAGACCTGTGACATCCTTGAAATAATTAAAACAGGGTGGACATGTTTCATGAGTGGCACATTCTGGTGGACAGATRCAACCTTCACAACCTTCAGGAAAGTTGTCAGGGAAGAGTGGTGGTAGGCAAGTAGGGAATTGCCAGGTGTATAACAGAGCAACTCAAACATAAGGAACTTTTCTGTGGGACAGATGAACTGGTTGGTTGTGAGCTTATGGGTAAGGGTCAGAAAAGAGGCCAGAAAGGGTGATGCTGTGGTGTGAGTGTGTTACAGACTATGTCATTAGGGYGAGAAAGCTGACAAAGTCTTTGTAGGATATCTGTGGATCACAAACCCTGGTTGTTATGGGGAATTTAACCTCTTTGACATCTGGTAGAGTAGCATGATGGGGTGGGCTCAAACAGTCAAGAAGATTTCTGGAGAGCGGCAGAGACAGCTTCTTGATGCAGGTACTGTATTAGCCAACTTGTACGAGCAGGGTCACCCAGAGCCGTTTGCACAGGATCACATCCAGGCAGGTTTTGACTACTTCCCAAGACTCCAGAGAAAGAGCTTCTACAACATCCTGGGTTACCTGTTCCAATACTCTATCACTCTCCCAGAAAAAATATTTTCACCATAGTCAGATAGAACTTCCTGTACTTCAGTTTGTGGCCTTTGGCTCTTGTCCTCATGGTAGCCACCACTCAAAACAGTCTGGCCCCATCCTCTAGACATCCTCTCAAGATATTTCTGTATACCACTGAGATCCCCTCTCTGCATTAAATAGACCCAGCTCTCAGCCTGTCCTCATAAGATAGATGCTTCAATCATCCTGGACTCCCTCCGGCACCTCCATGTCTGTCATGTACTGGGGAGCTCAGAACTGGTCACTGTGCACCAGATGTGGCCTCACCAAGATTGAGTAGAAGGAGAGAATCACYTCCCTCTACCTGCTGGCAACACTCTTCCTAATGCACTTCCTAATGCACCATTGAACTTGTTGGCCACACAGCCACATTGCTGGCTCATGGTCAACTTGTTGCCTACCTGGACTCCCAGGTCCTTCTTTGCAGAGGTCAACCCCCAAGCAGTACTTGTATGAGGTTGTATATCCCTAGGTGCAGGATATAGAACTTGCTTTTATTGAACTTCATGAGATTTGTTGCTGCCCATGTATCCAGCTTGACAAAGTCCTTCAGATTTTGTCACAGCTCTCTGGTGTGTAAGCTACTCCTCCCACTTTTGTACTACCACCAAACTTGTTGAGTGTGCACTCTGTCCCTTTGTCCTARGGACACTATGTCACTGATGAATAAATGGCAGGACTGGACCCGGTAGTGATGGTTGGAGGTTGCCACTATCTATACATCTCCAGCTAGACTCCAGGACACTGACCACAACCCACTGATCTCTGCCATTGAGCCAGTTCTCAARCTAYATAAATGCAACAGAGCACCATCTGCAAAGCCTTCAAGTTCGTATTACTAAACATTTCAGGTAACTGAGTCAATGTACTTGAAACATTTCTTTTGAGACAGCTTCATCCCCTAAATATTTTATTCCTAACTTAATTAAATTTATTTGYAGACCAGCATTTTTATCCAGAAGTCTACCTTTAAACAGTTAGCTGAATTCTATATTAAAACCTTAGCAATGTCAGTCCATTGCTGCAGTGTTTTGTATTATCTTTGGTGAAGTAATCCTCACTGAATGAATGATAGTGGTTGCTTTATGTCTAAATCTTTGCTAATAAGTGTGAATATTAAGATGGATCAGAAGACTGCAGTAATTATTTGGTTTGCCAATACTAAGCTTTATGTTAATTCCAAACATGATCCTGTCACATAATGTTAGAATTTAATTTCAGGAAGGATTATGCATAGATTAACTGTCCTATTTAAAAAAAAAATCTCAAATTTATATATGGAATATCACGCTATGAAACTGTCTTTCTTTATTAACACTACACAGAGTGTCCTGTAAGATGTTGGCATCAGGTATGTTGTATTTAAATATCATTGAAAGGTGCCTTCAAGTTACCAAAACAATTTTAATGGATTGCAGCAAACTAGAGCTTGGCAGAAATGATGAGAATACTGTGAGGAGAAAATATATAATGTGGAACACATTGATATGGGAAGTACGATATTTGCCCAGTGACACTGAGATTGGATTGTCAAATGCGCATTAGTAGAGCTTATGAAAATTATGTTCATCACAAACATGTCACATAAAAAGCAACATAAAAAAACCACTGATTCAGATTGGACTATTGTTTGCATTTTTTTTGTTTATTTTTTTCTGTATTACCTTGTCACTGTTGTATATATTACTTTATATGCAAATTGAGTAAAAGTTTCACATCTCAATTGTTTAACATTACTTTTCTCCTTTCAGTCTGCAGAAACAGATCTCTTTCATACAAAGACAGAGTTAGGAAGCAATAACTTTTCAGGTTCCCTGAATTTCCCCTAATCTTAGTGATTTTTTGCAAAACATTTGTCAGACTTGGTGATGGAATGACTAAACTGATGTGACTTGTTTTTTTAATGACTCTACTGAAATTTTTACCTGAAATTTTATGATGTGTGTGGGAGCAAGTTAGAGTAACTCTAAATTTTCTTAAAAAATGCATCCTTAAATTTATCTTTGCTACTCTGATCTAAATTTTCTTCCGTTTTTCTTATTTTGTTTTAGTGCTACAACATTAACCCTATTTGAATTGCTTTAGCACTTTTTTTTCTATAAGCCTTTTCAATATATTTTTGCATCTTCTTTTTGCCTTCATATTTTATTCTGTTTTAAGCTTGTTTTATGGCAAATATTTAGAAAATCATAGATGGAAAGAGACTATACTAAAAAGATGTATAGTGTGGTATTTATGATTAAAGGGTACAAAGAAAACTTGTAACATAAATATCAAAAGATGATCAGCAAATCTTTACAAACTTAATAAAAATGCAATTCTGGAAATTTATTTAAGCAAAAAGCCCAGAAATATAAACAAGGTCTAAGCCTATAAGTTATAATGCGATGGATGATTCACAGAGAGTGAATGATTCAGGYGGCAGTACGTATAACTCCAGCCCCTGGGAACTGGGGTGGGTGGAGAGAGGGTCTTAGCACCAGTGGCTAGAGTAGGKACCACAGTGGCAGGGTGATGTGTCACAGAATCACAGAATGTTTGAGGTTGGAAGGAACCTCTAGAGATCATCTAGTCCAACCTCCCTGCTCCAGCAGGGACCCCTAGAGCATGTGGCACAGGGTGGCATCCAGGCGGGTTTGGAAGATCTCCAGAGGAGGGGACTCCACAACCTCTCTGGGCAGCCTGTTCCAGGGCTCTGTCATCCTCACAGGAAAGTTCTTTCTCACATGTAGATGGAACTGCCTGTGTTTCAATTGGTAACCATTACCCCTTGTCTGGTCACTGGCCACCACCAAGGAGAACAGTTTGGCCCCCTCCTCCCTACAATCATTCCACAGATATTTATACATATTGATTAGATCCCCTCTCAACCTTTTCTTCTCTAGGCTAAAGAGGCCCTGCTCGTTTAATCTTTCTTCATATGATAGGTGTTGCAGTCCCTTAATCATCTTTGCTGCTCCTCGCTGGATCGTCTCTAGGAGCTCCTGTCCTCTTCATGTGTGTATGTGTCTGGCAAACACACTGTTTGGCTTCCAGCCAGACCTGTGACTGGATAGAGCAGCAGCAGTGCCCAATGGCCTGGGACAGAGCGACCTCCACGTGCCCAGGTGCACCAGGCAAGGATTCAGCAGATGAACAGGAGGGATCTCCAGGTCTCCAGCCTGCGGGAGGTCACAGCCCATACAATATACCTTAACCAGACATATTTTGTCTTTTAGATAATGACTGTTTAGATAAAGACTTTCAAGCTGTAAATCTGTAATGTTCTGGTAAGTCAATGTTTGGGAAATATGAATGTAACATCCCTCAGACTGAATGAAAGATGAAATGACACAGACACTACCTGGGGTGAAYGCCCCAAATGTGATAAAATGTGTCACTCAACAGACTGAAATGTGCCTCAGATTTGGCCATCAGGAAATTGTAGCAAGGATTCAGGTTTAGAGTGTAGTTATCTGTACTTGCCTCATGCTTTTCAAAGGAAACTAGGCCAGATGGGATCTATTCAAGCTCCTCCAAATATACTGTAATATCCAAACACATTGCTTCCTGAGTTTAGGGTTTTTATAATGGAAGTAGTGCATGTGTGCACAKGTATGGACAAACTGCCATAAAAGGCTGATGGTGGAGGGAGCACTGCTATAGAAATGCCACAACCACATAGAAAGGGGATATTTTTGTTGTTTTAGTAAAAATGAATGGGTCAACTAGGATGGCATGGTTTGAGAGGTTTCCATGCTGTATCAGAAAAGTTTTACTTTGGAAATTGAGTTTTGTTTTGTTTTGTTTAAAAAAAAAAAAAATGTAAAATATTTTACAGTTAATTGTGCCATTTCTTTATATTCTTTTTTTTGCCCTCGCATTTTAGAGAACAAAAGCAGCAGTACAGTAAAACTGTACCAAGTCACAAAGTCTGTTTTTTTTTTTTCCAGTTCAACTGACTAAATTAAAACATCAAATCTGATTTATAGGAAGATATTGGAAGTGCTTACATACTGGGAGAAAGCACCGACAGTTCCCTTGAGAGTAATATATGTTTTGGAATGACATTCTTTTAATATTCTGCTGATGTAAATGTAAATATGGTATGCATATAAAAGAAAGCATATTGTTTTCACTAATATATTTACTGATTTTTACTTAAAGTACTCAAGTAATTCTTAGTTTCACTCTCTATATAATACACTTGGAAGTCACTCCAGTATTTCAATATATGTGCTCAAATTATTCTTTTTTGTTTTTGATAGAAAAAATGGATTTTTTTTTTTTTTTTTTTAAATGGCATTCAGGAGATGACTTCATCTTAAAAATTCTCCTCATAAAACAGTTTGTACTATGACTTCATACCAGTCATGGTTGCTTTGCCCTCATTTTGTAAGCACTTCTCTGAATCTGACAGAGTTACAGAGCTTATGATTCCCCTCCACAATATTAGGTTCAACAATACAGCAGCCTTCATCTTCAAATCAAGTTTGCTGTGTGTTGGTTCTTCAGGAGAAAAAAAAAATAAACAAAAAAAAMCCMCACACACTTTTTTTTTCCTTGGAGAGGGTGTTGTTTGTTATGCAGACTTTTATTGACCATAAATGAAAGGTCATATTCATGGAAGTTCCTGATATAGAAAATCTATTTTCCTTAGCTAGCATTATTTGTAATTTGTGTTTAAGAGTTTGGAAACAACCTGAAATATTTATTATCTCTTCTTAAGTGACCTTAAAAACAGAATAGCTTTTACTTCGGTATGTCTTTATGGAGCTTACTAAGGAGCAGTTTCAGATTAAAGTAATCTCCAGTTTGTGAAGTAGAACAGCCTTCTTGTGAGCTTAGGATAGGTGACTTTTTTATATGTAAAATTTATGTTTCTGCCAAACCAGTATTTTTTTATTAGATTTCTCTCCCATATATGTTATTACTAAAGAGTAGACTTTAAGATATATTGTCACTTCAATAACTCACCTTGTTTTTCAATATATCAAGACAAGAATAAAACTTAGAAGGAAAGGAATAGAGGCTGTGAAGGTTGTAGTACAGATGYACAATAGTTCAGTTTAGTTGATGCAAACATAGAGCCTGTAAAACAGAATAATAATAATTCTTCAAATTTAACTTTGATAAACATCATATCACTGATTGCATTTGAAAAGATTTGCTAGAATTATCTTATGACTTTACAATAGCAAGCATGCATATATATTTTACATGGCCATGTTTTTTATAGTGTCATATGAAAGTTTTACTGTTAAAAATGTCTTCTCCTGAGTTCTAGGAAGCAGAGTCACATCCTTCTGCAGTTCCACCCAAATCTTGTCTAAATGATGTTATTATTTGGATGTCTGGATGTTATTATTTGACCTTCAGAACACAGTAGTGATAGCTACAACAAATATAGACACATAATAGATCAGAAATGGAACTACTGTCATTAATCATGTYTTAAAAGCAACTAGCATAAAAGATCAAGATTTCTGAGACACATATAATGAGAAAAGTTTTAACTCAGGAAATGTAATCTCTTTCTAGGTACTAAAGCTGTGAAAGAAGACTTCAAACTCATTCCTTCCCTATTGTCTTCCTCTATTTTTAGTGTCATCCTCTTTATGTTTTAGCTTTATGGATCCCATTCTTCGGCACATAACTCACCCTGTATATTCTGTTTAGCAATTACCTGCCTATCTCACTCTAGAAGAAGGTTTCCAAAGTTAGATCCAGCAATAAATGCTAGCAATAATAGAATCCTTTGGCTGCCTGTGGGTCTGTTTTTAGGTTCAGAGTGATACTCTGTTTTCTAATGAATACCYATGCTTCCTTCATGAGATTTCAGTTTGCAGAAAGTTTCTAAAGTAGAGGCTTGTTTGGAGGAAACTGAAATGTAATTCCCACTCAAGATATGCAGAGAAGTCACATCTACAGCTGATGGGAGCCTAAGGATCTGAACCATGACAACTTCAAAACGCTAGACGTGTACTAAAATTGAGTTCTGAGTGGGTTAATTTGCATGGCCTAGTAGAGAACTGACTTAGATGAACAGATGTAACTTTTTTATTTTTTTATTTCAGAAAAAAAGTTTGTCATTCTAAATATATATGTGTGTGTATATATATATAGTGTTACCTACACTTTAAATCTTTAACTGCTTTTGCACTTCCACTATCACTTATTACTATTCACTGTTAATACTTGTGAATTTACAGTACAATGTCTACAGTTAGATGCCTGCATTTTCCCTCCTGAAATCAGTTTTTTCTTCTTTAGCTTTACATGTATACATCAAAATGAAAGAAATTATGCCACAGGCAATCTAGACAGTTATTTTAGATCTATTTTGCCTTGTCATTTATATAATCATTATCATTTTTATAATCATTGTACTAGCTCTAGTCTATTGAGATAGTAAGCTTATTTGTTTTTATACAATGGTAAGCACGTAAAGGTCCTGAGGAGGAAGACACAATCAAAGGATACATGACACAAATGATTTTCTAGAAATTATTTTCAATATATTGGTTTGAAGTAATTCTAAGTGCTTCTGAGTATGTGTGTGGGTCAGAAGAAAGGAGAGTTGGATAGCTTCTTTTTTTTTTAAGAAATGTTAAATTCCAGTTCTCAAGTAACTCATAGTTAAGTGCTGCCAAATATTTTATTAAAAGATGAGAGCATAAATATTTATATGATATGTAAAAGATTTTGAACTTAGCTTTTCAAAAAAGAAATATTGTATTAATGACTACATTAATGGAAATATTTGGAAATTAACTGAAATCATATTCATACAGGTCAAAGTAGTAATCAATTATTTAGATTCATCACATCAAAGAGAATATTAGAGTTGGAAGCTGACATATCTTGTAGTCTTTTAAGCTTGCTATTAACAGCCCTAAACATAAAATTACCTGTGCACTCATAAGAAGGACCTTATAATTTTTTCCAAATTAAGGAATCCTGATTAGGGAATGACTAACTCTGAAATATCAACTCTGTATGAGGGGGCATAATAATATGTTCTTTAATTACATTTTTGTCTTACAAGATGCATGGTTTCATATTTTTTAAAAAAGAATGGGTGCTGTTCTACTCATCTTCATTTTACCCATCTAAAAGTTAGACACAGTTTTATCTAGACTACTGGGATCCTTTTTATAGTGAATTGAGAGCTATAGGCTCCTCTAGAAAGTGTTTCATCTTACTGAATAGGGTGTATCAGATCTCCCTCTGTCACAGGTGAACAAATATCTTAAATTGTGAGTTCTATTAGACAGTCAATAACGGTTGGTATGGGTGTGTGGGAGGACAAAGGAATGTCCAAAACTGAACTTTTGAGCTCTGAAGTAGAAGCCTTCTACTTCTTAGCTGAAAGTACTAATAACGATTGACTGTGAATTTTGATATGAGTTAAACAAAAGTGATTCATTCTGTATCCCCAGGTACGAGATGAGGAGGTACAGGATGAGACCATCAATTAGGAAGTTCACCATGCATTGTGCTTCTGCACACTGAATATTTACATGGGAAGACCATGTAAATGGCCCAAAAAGACCTTTGCCTGGCCCAAAAAGAATTGGTGCTGAAAAGAGGAGTTCCTGAAAAGACGTAGTCAGGTAGTCTCAGAGAAAAGAAGAGTCTGAGAAAGAAAAAGATGGAGATCCTGGAAAAGATGTGTGAAGTGGGGGAAGATCCTGGATATGAGGGAGATACACGGAGACAAAGAGGATGCTCAGGGACTGCCTCCCCCAGACTGGCAGCTACAAGCAGCTACAAGTGCMGCTCAAGCAAATGCAGCATTCTCCATAATCTTCCCAGACCAGGAATGACCTCCCTCTAGGGAAAGAAATTGAGACCTAGCGAGCGAGTGAGGCTAATTCTCACATGAGCAAGCGACTAGTGAAATAATTAAGGGGTTATAAATGATGCAGTCTTTCTGATTATTAAATAAATCTTAGTATCCATATCCACTATGGTTTGTTGTTTGACAGTACTTACACAGCCCTTGTCTCTTCTTTGCAATCTTGTGATCAGTGTGTGCTGCAGGACAGCATGCGCTGGCTGTCACCTCTCCAGAAAATTAACTTGCGCCTCTTGCACAATTAAACTCTTCTATTACAGACACACAAAATTTTTATTGAGCCCTGCTGATTTGATAGGCTCCAACTAGCTGTTAAACAGCACTACAGGTTGTCATCTCTCACCCACAACACCCAGCTGAGGTGATTTATTTTCTCAATTTGTTTCAGAAAACTATCTGCAGCATCTCTTTATATAAATGGTAACAGCTAATTTATTTAATAATATTCAGTGTAATCTGCCATTTGACTGATGTACCTTTTGTAGATTGTTAAGCAGCTCTTTGTCTGGTTTAGCTTTCATTTCTTGAATTGTCTTGTATCATCAACAAACCTTGTCACCTTGTTCTTCACCACTTTTTGAAGATCATTGGTAAGCCTAGGTCACAACACTGATCCGTACAGGAATCTGTCATTAATTTTTCCCTATTGTGTTAACTGATAATTTGTTCTCACACTTAAAAAAAAAAAAAAAAAAAAGGCTAATTTTTAACTTTGAGGAAACCTTTGTTCTCATCTTGTGGCAGCTTAGTTTTTTTTCTAAGAGACTTTAAGAAGAGCTGTCAAGAATGTTTTTGAAATGCAAGCGAACTGTTGTTTACATACTGAGGTATTGCTGTTTAATGCACATCAGTCCCTTCAAAGAACTACAATGGTTTCCAGGACATGACTTCTTTCTGTAAATGCCATGTTGTTTCTTCTTTAATTTTACCTTAAGTTCACTACTTCTGTTTTCTGCTATATTTCCAAAGCATGGAAATCATAATTGCTATAATTCTCCATAGTCTCCTTGAATCCCTTCTAAGAGATCATTTTATCTGACATCTATAAAGTTACATATGTTGGCTTTTGCAACTTCCTGTTTCTGATTACCAATTTTCTAGTTAGTTTCCTTTGGATTTCTTAGGTAAATCTGCTTCTATCAAACTATTAATGAATAGTAACAAAGTTTCTAAAGATAAAAGCATGAGTACGACTTATGCACTTATTTCTTCTAAATGTCTTCTGTAAGCGTTCACTGTAAGGCACTTCCTCTGATCCTTCTGGTATGTTAACTTTCTGATTAGTTCTGTGGTGACTGTCTGTAAGATTTCAGATTCTCTTATGTTTCAAACAGGTTTATTTAGCTGTATTGTTTTCTCCTAGAAGTTCCCTCTCTTTTTTCTTTTTTTTTTTTTTTTTTCCTAGTCTGTTTCATGTAGGAGATTTTTTTTTTTTTTTTTTTTTTTTCTTTTTTTTTTTTTTTTTTTTTTTTTTTTTCCTAGTCTGTTTCATGTAGGAGATTTTTTTTGTTTTCTTTGTTCATTAAGTTCTAGTTCAGTCTCAGGCTCCTTTTACAGTCTTGTGATATTCACAGGACTGAAAATGAACCTACAAAGAAAATTTTAGAATATTAGAAATAATGAAACAATTAATCAGTCTTAACACACTTCCAYAGCCTCTCAATTTCTTCCTTGATACTTTCTGTATGTCCATACTCAGTTTTGCTTAATTTAAGGTTTGATGCTCCAAATTAAAGCAGCACAGGGAAAAGCTTTTGCAAAGTGAATGTTTAATATATAAAGAAGGTGAATAGAAACACTTGGAGGAAAAAATAGCCATTTCTAAAGAGAAGAGTAGGATGCTTTATGATTAAATTATGTGCTTTGACACTTTTCAGTTCACTGAAAGTGAGTGATAATAAGGAAAATTACTTCTTATGATGAGCAGCAYCTTAAATGAAACCTATGAAGCTTAAATAGTCCAACTTTTGCATGTTAGTTAAATGCACCTTTATCTCTTACAGCTCAAGTGGATAATGAAACTTGTTACTTAAAGGATTTATCAGTGAAAGTGGAAGTTTTGATAATTTTGTCCTGTATATGTAGGATGTCATTATTACATATGATTAAAATGTTGCTGCCATGGCTAAAAGGATAAAAGTTAACTTCTTTTTCTGTTTTAAGTGTCTCAAAACACATAAAATAAGAAAAAATGCAGATAATTCTGCTTTGCAGAATTCAGCTTTGCAGTCCATTCGGATAAGCAAAAATTGATACTATTAGATAATAAAGTTCCTGACTGAGGTCTAGAATTAGAGACTGATGACTGCAGAGAGCGTATTTTTCAAGAAATGTAAGATTCAAAAGAGGTGTTAAACAGTTAAATGAGAATACTTGACTGACAGGAAAATAAAAACTTGGAGTAATTCGGGTGAAGAAAAGAATATATTTAACATTAAAGTTGGGAGATAACTGTGAAGGAAGACTAAGTACCAAATAGTGTGGATTGAATAAAGTTGACCTGGCTAATCTTATCTAATTTAATTTGACTACAAGGAAGAATAGGGAAGGATAGTGTGTCACCAGTGCACCTAGAATTACCTAAATGTGCATGAAAATATCCCTTTCACAAAGGTTTCTGAACTTACTGGACCAAGAAAAAAARTGCAGGTAAGGTAGAAAAAGCAATGTTATGTACTGGCTTAGTGACAACATAAAGAATGAAAAAAAGATAGTCCTCAGACTTAGTTCAGTGAAGTAGCTAGCAAAGGGCATTGCCCAACTAGTGGACCTGAAATAAGAGTCCTGTCTTTTATCTATTTTTATCACAGTAAAAATGTTTTTCAGGATTAGAATACATCATCTTTATTTAATAATCTAAAGCTAGTCTAGATACTGAAAACTACATGTGTGAAAAGTTTAACCCCTAAATTCATTATATGTTTTTGTGGATTGCATTAACTCAAAACCCTTCATATACTATATATTGCACATTATATTCTATATCCCATATTCCATAAAATAATGATGTTTTGAAGTTTAGAGGATTGCAAGTCACCTGAAGTGACKAGGCTTAATTAGAACAGGAGCAAGATTGAAAAATCTTGAGACAATCTGTAATTTTGACAGTACCAATATTTCTTAGAMATGGCCAAGCCAGAAGAAATTCAAAAGCATGTTACTGAAGTCAAGAGAAAAGTTGAGGAATAAGTTCTCAATGTTTTGTATAATGAGCAAAAGGGTACAAATMAAAAATAAAAAGTCATAAATAATACTGATATTCAGAATTGTGAGAAAGTAAAATTTTTGATTTGAAATGAGTTGAAAATACCAATGAGCAATGCCTGCTTCTCTAGAGTGATTTTCAGTCCACTTTGCCTAAATTCGGGTAAATTCATTGTCTAGGTTAGGCAAATTMATTGTCTAAGTTAGCCAACCTAGCATCAGTAAAGTGTAGGTTTCAGTGTGTGACACAATGCTATATGCTAAAAGCACTGTGGCAGTTTCAACTCATTTTGAAACAATGAACGATAAAACATTACCATCAATATAGCATCTCATATGTATATTGATAATAAATGCAATATTAAATTGAGCTCTTGTTTCCATTCTTTCAAGTTAACAACAGACCTTTTTGCTGACTATGAGAACAGTGTTGCAGAAAGTGCTTACAGGGATGGGCAAGCTGAAGATTGTAGCAGGCATGGAGGTTTTGTGTTACACATGCAAGAGAGAACTGAAGATTCAATCTTCTTTCCACTGTCATTATAAGCAGGGGAAGAGGTGATGTGTGAGGCTCTGGCCTGTGGACTCTCTTTCTCTACCACAGAAACATTTGAGAGTAGCTATCTGCCTACAGCCATAAAAGCTATTAAAATAATAAACCTCAGATCAGCAATAGCATCCTATAGTTCAGCTAGGCTTTGCAGCATGAGAATTGCAAATAGCATGGGTCAGCTGATGAGAAGTGCCTTTGGGAGGACATCTGATAAATTGTATAGTGTGTGCAGCCTGACACCGAGGTGGTGAAGTAGAGCTTTACAAAAAGAATTCCATGGTATTTTTAAGTGTTTTTCCAATGTGACCCAAGCATTTAGAATCTCAGACTCTAAGTGCTGAACTCACTTTTCAAAGCAAACAACTTCCTAACCCACTTAGAAGACCTCTGCATCAGTATTTTGGTTCAGAACAGGAATGCACATTTGAAGTAACTCTCTCCAGAAGTTGTTTCACTGTACTTCACACTGCAGAGCATGAACTCAGAGAGTACAAATTGATTCCTCTCAAATGAAAGTGACTCAAAAGATGTTTTCTAGGAAGCTTTAAAATGTGTGCTAGTCACCATTAGTTAGTCATTCACTACCTGAGACCAGATGAGGGCTATCTCAGAATACCATCCCTCTCCTCCTTTTAACCAATGCCTTCACCTTCTACTCCCAAAAAAAAAGAAAGTTATAGGAACAAAATATGATTTTAACTTTTGCTAGTGTTACTGAGCTGACTGACCTMATGAATCTCAGAGGCTCTGTGAGCTTTTTTTTTTTTGGCCCAAACTGGCTTTAGATTACTTTAACAGTCCTGGTGCTCTAGTGATCATTGCCTGACATACAGTAGGTGAAGCCTTGAGCAAGTCATATGTGGTGAAGCTCTGAGAATCCTAGGTTGTTGCTGTGAATAACACAAATATTAGCCCTTTAAAATTAAGGTGGCAGGAAAAGCTGTCATGCACCTTTGCAGCTTTAGTTAGGATCCACTGAAAAAGAAGCAGATTGYTGTAAACAACCATATTAAAATAGCTATGGCTCTTCGATGTGAAATATAAGAAATTCTTTACCTCTCAGTAAAGATATTGTGATGTTACTGATTTATTATAGCCTTTGTCTTGAGGGATACTTCAAAAACTAAGACTAAGAGGGACATAGGAAGAGTAAGCATAGTGCCAGAGAAAAGAGGTAGATAACAGGAAAGGGGAGTTATACATGGCAATTTTAGAACTTTTTCTGTATTAATTAGATAATGTAGGCTATTAGATTGCAAATATTAATTGGACTTTTTTTTTTTTTTTTTCCTGAGCATAGCAAGATTTTGAGTGCAACAATTCCATGTGGATACATGGGTTTCAGGATTAACTGTTTTGTTTTTTAAAAATCTACCTTTACTGGACTGTTCTTCTTGGTATAAGTGTCTCAGCTGTGATGCTGACTAGTATTCTGTATTTCTTCTCAGAGGAATATTTGCCTGAAAGAGATGTTTCCCTTTAAAATAGTTCCTGGACTGAATATTGTCCAGAGCAAAGTTCTTCAAATCCTGTATCGCCCAAGACATCAAGTACCCTAGCTTCTAAGTTATCAGGAATAAGAAGAAATATGTCTGCATAAAGATTTCCCTAAAAGMCTTTTTTGCAGGCTTGTGCCCTGTTCTCAGAATGTGTGTCAACACTGGCCATCTCTAAGTTAGAAGAAAAAGTCATATATTTTTAAGGCTTGCAATGACTGCCAGTTTGAGTTAGAAATTCAAGTTGGCAGTTTATCAAGACTTCGTAGCTATTATCTGCCTGCTGGCAGATCTTAACAAGTCCTAAGCACTGTGAATTACCTATTTTGTATGTTTGACACTAGCCAAGTAGAAGTTTAAGTTATGGTTAGTAATCTACTATAGTTAGTAATCTACTAACTAATCTCTTTGATTTAGAAYCTTAAGTAATGAAATATTTTAATAGAAGCCTATACGGCAAAGGAGGAGTCAGAAATTTTATATTTCRCTACATCTAGGCTCCTCTTAGAGGWCTCTTGGAGAAGACTGACCTATTTGGTTAGTTTAATTGCTCTCAGGTTTCCTTTAGTGTTATTAATTTATGTTGCCAGTAATGGATGCCAGCAGGAGGAAGTGCAAGTTTATTGGAATGTCAATCGCAATTCCAATGAGTGACACATCTAGTAAGTTTCTGTTTAGCTAAGGCTAAATTTAACTTTTTTTTTTTTTTTTTTTTTTTTTTTTTGGCAAGATGATGGAGAAGGTGGAAGATAGAGGGTTGTATAGATAGATTAAGTTAATTCCTGCAAGCTGTTTAGGTAGGAACTTCTTTTAGAAGGTTGGAACCTATTTTGTCATGTAAAATATATACACATGCAAATCTACAGGGTCACATTGGACTTTTACAAATAGAAAAGCAATTGTCAGATTTTCAGAATTTCAACACAAACTTGGCAGAGTTTCTGCCCATTCCTGGCAGTCTTGACTGTATTGCAGTCGATAATTTTTTTTCGTATGTGTACTAGGCCCAAAGCCAACACATACTTCCACATACAGGGAATGCTTGATAGAACCAGCTGTTAAGAGATGCATTCTTCTAGCATTGGCATCTGGGCCTGAGTCTGCTCCCTTGGCATATTCCCCTCTCTGACTCCTTGATTGGTTCCGCTGCTGCCTGTTGTGACATCTGTTCATCTGTCTGTGGGCTTGGTAAAATGTTGCTGTGCTTCTTTATCTTTCTGGATGTCAGATTTCTTTGATACTCTTAGGAGCATGTATAATTTAAATTTTATACCATTGTGCTGGTTAATAGGGCAAAATGTGCATTAGCTAAATGATCCATATCAAGACCCTCCTATCGGAAGGGAAAGAACTTGATCCCCATGTCTCTATTTGTTTTCATTATGAAACTGTAGAAGCTTACTTACACATTTGTATTTTCTTTTTGTTTGGTTGTTTGTTTGTTTATAATGAGTAACACAGACTTCATCTGCTTTAAAGAAAAACACTCATTACTTAGGCTGCATCTATAAAATCCTCCCCTCTAAAGCAGGACCCCCTGCAATCACTAGTGCAGTGTTTTAATCAGTTCTTTATAAACAAATTTGTTTTAGGTTTAATGGTGTATTATTTGTTGGCATACTGCAATATTAGAAGTTGTTTACATAGGATATAAAATACTAGAAGGGGTAATGGAAATAAAGAGGAAAAAAATTCCTACACTGGGAAGGGGGGGTGGGACAGAAAGTGATGATGACAAGATTTCCTGTTAATTAGCTGTTATTAATAATATGCAATCCCCTTTCTACAACCGTTGGAAGGTTTAGAATATAAGGTGTTTTCATAGGCTTGGAGTACATGAACAAATTACTATATGTTGTTTTATAAGAAGCATTATGAAGGATTGCTTTCAAGTAAAAAAAATGACCTGKATTATGACTTTTTTTTGGCCACTTCTTTCAAATGTATGTTTTTCAGATTGAGATTTTTCCTTGTGAATGAAATTTCAGCATTTCTAGTTCCCTGCTTCATTCCCCAGCAGAACCARAAGTGTCTCATGCAGAGTCTCTGTACAAGAAGCTGTGATCAGTGGAAAAAGGCAGTAACTTGGACTAGTGTGTTCAAAGCAAATATTGTTTTGCTACACACAAGAGCAGAGCAATCAGAAACAGAAAGGTTAAAGTAACAATTCTTAGCAGAGCTCAGCAATCCTCTTGGGATTTGGGTTGGTTTAATTTATCTCCAGTATTGGAAGTCCTCTGAGAATGGAGTTAGATTCTTCTTTTCTTTGCTCTTGCTGTTTCCTAGTTACTGGATTGAGATATTCTGTTTCCTTTTGTTTAGTAATAGAGCTTGACTTATGTTTATTTACTTGTTTATGGTTATTWCTCTTTCTCTCCCTTTTAGTTAATCTATTTTTAAAAACATTTTTTAAAGTATTATTACTTTATGTTCTGAGATGGGGAGTGAGATTTCTCCATAAATTGACTGGCTGGCCTATCTATTTGTCTTTCAGATTTGTGCATAAATTTCTTGATGAGAAATAGTTGAAATGTTTAAGCTAATCACAGAAATCTTGATATTGGTATGGAAAAACAAACAAAAAAAGCTATTGATATATACATTGTAAGAATGACATAATTTTGTGGAACTGTTGTGCAAAACAGGCATCCCTTTTAGGAAAACAAAAAAAAAAAAAAAAAGAAGAAAATATGGAAGGATAATTTGTGAAAGGATAATAAACATTCTCAGAGGCAATATTGAAGGTATTCTGCTACAGACTCTTAGCATTATTTTTTTAGACATGTCTTAATTTAGAATAATGAATATACAGTGGCTYATATAATTCTATGAGTCTTTAACTTACAGAAGCAATATATTATTAATAATAGTTTAGATCTCTAGACATAACAGTTTAGATCTCTAGGTATTTCTAGACATAACAGCTGAAGTAATAGCTGTTATCATGTCAGTAACAGCTGACATGATAGTCACAGAGCCAGTGAGAGATGAAATTATATTTTACTAGGCATTACTAAGCGATGAAGACTGTTGTGAAAAACTTGTCATAGAAAATAAATTTATATAAATTGATGTTGTTATAATTGTATTAAGTGGAGGGATTCTAATTTTAAAAGGGATGCTTTTGATCAACACTGGAACATAGCCAATATTCCTACTCTGTACAGAAAATCAGTATAAGGTATCCAGTTCATGAAAGTCATATGGAAATGGTTTAACTGATACAGGTTATACAGAACTGGACAAGCCACTTCATAGTTGTATTTCACATTTGACATACAGAGAATTATGCAGCTTAGCTATTTGTTTTTATTCTACTTATTCCATCATTACTTTACATTACATTAACTGCACACCATCCGCTCTGTACACTTAATCAGGTATAGGTCCTCTAAACCCTTGCATCATTAGCTACATACCAAGAAGTCATTATTATTTGATCGCTGTTCAGCAGACTTTGTGAAATGTGTTGGTAGTCTCAGGCAAATGTCCATAACACAAAGAGTTAGTGCTSCAGTTGCTGTTACTTTCGGCATTACTGCAGGGGTAATGAATAGTGTATAAAGTATCAGCTACTGAATTATAACGTGACTTGTAAAGGTAGTCTGTGCTACTAAATATTATATATCAAGATGAGGCAATGATTTTTTTTTACAGCAACCTGCATTTATAATTTGAGTACTTCTGTGTCCAGGACTATCAATTAATTGTCAGAGGCTTTAAACACCTCTACATAAGAATTAAATTAGGTAGACAGACAAGTAAAATATAAGTAAGTGTTATACTTTAGGATGTCAAAGGCCAAAGAGTATTAAAACTCAGAGCAAATCCCAGACAATATTAGTAAAATACCACAGCACTTTGGGCTTATGTGAGTAGTAACAAAAACTGAGAAAGAGACAAAAAAAATCCAATCTGACATWGTGGGAAACAACCATTGACCTCCAGCTCCTCAGGTGAAATACTTGGATAAGTCACTGTCAAGTGATTCGTTCATAAATCCAGTTTTGGTAGTCTTAGTTCAAACTTCTATAAAGAAAACAAAWGTGTGTAAGCAAACTTAGATGCATTATTGGGGAAAATATATTTACTGTTGAACTTCACAAAAAATTTTTGTTGGAGGAAAGAGAAAGAGAAAAGATCTTGTTCCCACAAAATATAGATCATTATTATAGGGTAAGAATTATAAAGGTAGGAATTATAAAGCACATTTCCAAGTTTATGAAAGAAAAACTATCAATGTTAAAACTGAATTGTGCCTTTGTTCACATTGGTGAACCCTAGTTCAGTCTAGTCTTTGGTAATCATTTGTATTAGAAGAAGATTATATGAAGATTGTATCTTAATATCCGGGGAGAAAATTAATACAGACAGTCTATGGGAATTCATAAATCTAAAACAATATTCAGGTAAAATGTTACAGATTTTTTTTCTTTTTGTAGTGCATAGAAATCCAACACAAAATGCAAAAAAAAAAAAAAAAAGAGCATATAGAAAAAATACAAAAAGTTGCTGATATTAAGAGCATATAAAATATGCAAAACATAGAAAGAAAGGGCTCAGATAAAATATACAAGAATATAAAGTGTAAAAACTCCCAAGAACAGTTAATATTTAACAAATGATGATGCAGGTTAAGTGTTATGTAGCCATTCATATTACATAAGCACCAGAGATAATGTTATAACATTATATATTTATGTCACGTCAGTACATAATCATACTCTAATATGACTTGATACTAGCAGTGAAGAATTAGATAGCAGATAAAAAATAAGGTGTTCCCAGTACCTTTCAGTGTCTATGCATTTCATTTACCTGTATGACTGGCAATGTCAGATCTCTTTGGAAAGCTGTGAGGGAATCAGCCAAGAAAAAGTTGTTYGTAAGTGTCTGCGTTTTCTTTATTTTTTTTTAATCCTTTTTTCTTGATTCTGTTACTAAAGCAGAAATGATCTGTCTCCAGTCTGTGACATGYCCATCCAGTCGGCAGCTCAGTGTGCCCAAGAGTAATGTAAATAAAAGACAAATATCTAACAATTTTTTTCCCCCCTTTCTTTCTGATGTAGAAGGTATTAACAAAGGTCAACTTCTGATCATGTGGAATAAGCCCTTTTGGGAATTCCAGGAACTTTTGTATTTTCTGTTACTTTGCTGGCAAAGTAGGATTGCACGGAAGATTACGTCTGAACTGATACGTTGAGACTGTATYACAGCACATAGGTCCTCCATTTGTTAGGTCTGGAATCCTGGAGAATGCCTTTGCACCAGCACAATTCCACATTTGTTTTTTCTGTTGGAAGAAAACATAGCTTGCATAAAGAAACACTAATATAATTTCCCTTCTGATATGGAGATGAGAATATCTTCCAGAATTTGGAGACTGAAAGCACTTCCCKATTGCCTAGTGTTCTCTTACTGACTAACACAATGGCATCCATGCTGCTTCAGATGACAAGAGAACTGAAATGCCATGATTTATGCCRTAAAAAGAATACACTATTTGTACAATCCTGTTCTACAGTGCCACTATATTTTTAACTGTGTCATTGCAGTTAATTGCAACTTAAATTTTCGATCCACATTCTTTTGATGCAGGTTCGAGTCAGGACCCCTTGAAGAACTGAAAATTAGATGTGGTAGAGATGTGAGCTCTTTTCTTATGTAAGAATAAGATAACAATCTCAGCGTGAGAAAACTGAGAAAAATGTTTCTGTCGGCACTGCCTCTACAACCAGTTACCGAGTACAGGTATCTCCTCATACAAAAAGGAATAAAATACAAAGTACTACAAAGAAGACATTAAATGCAACATCAAAGAATGAAATTGTTTCTACTTGAAAAGAAGTATCTGTGATGAATGTGGCAATTACTGTGAACAGACAAGGCAACAAATGAAGGACTTGGAAAATGGTGCAGATAGACATTCATGACAGATGTTATGAGGGTGCCAATGGACAGGTTGCCAGACAAGTAAGTCAGAGAAGACACTGACAAATGTACTGCAAGGGATAACTTTTCAAAGAAGGTCAGGAAAGAAGAAAAATGAGCTTATATAATGTGAGCCTATAACAAGTCTAAGCTTAGCATCTTAAATAATTATAAAGCAGTATACAGAATGACAKAGGAAAGTTATAACCTGAAATACAAATCTCGTACTACAAAGGTATTTATTTTATCTGGATAATTGTCTCCTTTGTTAAACTATAGCCTACAAAATGAGTTTAGCTTTACAGTATTTGATGCCTAGACTTTCCAGAAGGTCTAGGGGAATTGATATCTCAGTTAGACACACATGGTGATGTGGGGAAACCTGGGCACTTCCAAATGAATTTCAGAGAATTCATTAAGCTGAGTGCAAAGTAACCTGAAGCACATAGAAAGAAGTACTAAGAAGATAGTTTGGCACTAAGAATAGCTAGAAAAAAATTTTTATATATATTTCATTTTGATCAGAGAGAGCATAAAACATACCTAAATATTTCTGCTAAGTTTTCACACTTGAGCTTTCCAGGAGCAATTAATGCAGGTTACACCTTCCAGTTTCTCTCTTTTTAAATCGGTCCTGTATATGCTTTTCCTGTGCTTATGTCACATGCTTGCATTTTCAAAAATGTAGAGAGTAAAAGTATCCATCTAAATACAGATATTTATGGCAATCGGATGGACAAAAGGAGTCCTGTTCTCCAAACTTCATTTTAACTTTCTTTAGATCAAGATTTTGAACCCAGTTATCATATCCCAAGGGAATGTTCCAAACATTAGAAAGGAATATAAATATGTTTCATGACCTCAGTACTCATTTGTTAAATATAGTCAGTCATTGCATTTATCACAGGCAGATACATGCAGACAATGTATGTATCACAAGCATTTATTTTTGCAGAAGATAAAAAAAATATTGCTACTAATAAATATTAGGTTTAAGAGCATTAAGTTCAATAACTCTTAGATTATGTGATATAATCCAATTGCACTCAATGGGAATGAAAAAAAATGCTGAATGCAACCTTGTCCTGCCTGCATTCAGGGGCAGCATTGGCAAGGTGCATCTGTGCAACCTTGGGTCAGACTGTTGCATGCAAGAGCTTCACTAAAGAGAAGCAGAGATCTCTAACTTTGCTTAGGATCTGCATTTAAAGTCATGCCCTTGCTCTTGGTCTTTCCTCAAGCTACAGAGCAATGTAGCCATGCACTTCCCTGTTCTGCATCTTGACTTGGACTTGTAGACAGGCTTGCTCTGGGCCCTGCCTTGTTGGGAGGAGACAGATCTGTCTGCTGATCTGGTCTGGCCTTGGTGAATCTCACCAACCCTGTTCTACACTTCCTCCTTCATGCAGAGACTCCAGCTGCATGGTGGTACAATCTGGTTGTAGCAATGTGGGCCAAGCTAAATGTTGCCTTTCCAAGGACGTGGTGAGGTAGTATAAGAGGTGAGAYAGGCAAAAGAAATGCCCATTTCTTTTCATTTTTATAGGAGTACATACATAAAATATATCTATATTATGTTTTTCATTCACATGTATATGTGTACATATATATTTTTTTTTCTGTGTTGGAACTCTGGATGATAAAATGAGCTTGCCTCATAAGATGCTTTTCGACACTGTAAAATTAATATCTGAAAATAAATTTGGGATTAAGGTTGAGAAGGAAATTGTGATGTTGATACTAACTTTTCATTGCTTTACAATATTCATGTTAGGTCATTTTAGTTTTAAGTTCAATTCTCATTTTGGGTGAATGCATCTACATTCATATTCTATAGATCTGCAACATGAGTGGAATCTCAAGAAATCATACACAAAAAATAGACTGAAGAAGATAAAAACAGAGGATTAATCAAATTTATGCAAAGATTTTTCTTTATGTATATATGTGTGAGCAACTGTATAATGTTTGTTGAAATAAAATTGAGAAATCTGGATGAATAGTTTATATTTCTATATCATTAGGTGGTTAGGTAGATAACCAACTCTAAATAAATAGATAAAATTGTATAGCAGTGATTGCCTATGTGCTGTCCAGTATGTCCACATTCATAGAAATGGCAAGAAAAATGTTAAAGTGTTAAAAAAAAAAAGTTATAGAAAAATCAGAAAAAGGATCTAGATAATGTYATATAAGGAAGGGCAAAAGAAAGTTCTTTCTGAACAGAAGTGATCTTACAGGTATTAAAAACAAATATTTAGTTTGCAGATAAAATGTCAGTCTGAAGAGAGAAGGCAGGGAAAACACATTTCCTAGCTAAAACAAGCATAAAGGAAACAATTAGAAAATGTCACCACTGTCCTGTGTCTGTACAAAGCAAACGTGGAAAGATTTTTAATTATAGCCTTGGTAAATCAATGAAACAGATGTGATTAAAATGAAACTATACTTTCCAATATAATGTAAAAATAAATATTTAGCAATATTCAATGAGAGTCTCAAAGCAAACATCAAAGCAGGTTAAGGAATCACAGAATAGTGTCTTCATTCCCAAAAGAGAAATGTTAAGTTACCAGCTTTCTTTGATTACTATCATTCTTATACAACATGGTTGCTTTTTTTTTTTTCCCCCCAACTGAGAACTAAAATTTGACAGCCTGTTTTATTGTATCTTTTGTTTTGCAGGTATTCCTCTGCAGCAGCCATTCAACACAACAATTTTTTTTTTTTTTTTAAGGAAAAAAAAAAAAAAACCCTGAACGTCCTCATTTCCTATTCTATATCTTGGTCACAATGTCACAGTGAGAGGAAATCATTCTCTTACAACCAATCAACAGTGTTCTTTCTTTTAATTATTACTCAGAAAAGAAAGCTGAGGCCCAAGAATTATTTGAGTAATACACCTGAGAATAGTTTAAAGTAATGCAATTCAGATTTTTCTTTTTGCATGTCTGCAGTTGATATCATGATACCGCAGGATTTTTCAAACTGAAAGTCTTTTTGTTGTTAACTCATTAATGATGGAAATAATTATAGAAATCAATTCTTAATATAAATAATTATGTTTCATTTAGATGTTTTGAAACACTGAAATTAAATCTTTCAATAGCTTGATTTTGAAAGTTTAACAGTTACAATTCTTTAAAAATAATCTTTTTAGCCAGTCCTTGGAAATTCTTTTGTTTTGTTTTGTTTTTCATTTAAAATCCTTAAATTGCCTAAAGCAATTTCTTTAATAATTATTTATTTATTTATTTATTTTTATTCTGCTATGTCTCATTACAGCCTTGAACCAGCAGACATGCCTGGAGTTAAATATTCACAATAACCCACAAAGGTAACAGCCTTTATCTACATAGCTATTTATATTACATAGTTATTTATATCTGTTAGGGTTTTTGGATACTCAGCCACTTGATGCCTGATGATATTCTTTTGAAAAGAAAAACTAAGAAATATTTACATCATCTAACATTCTATGTGGTGTAGGTAAACTACTAGACTGGCTGAAGAAAAACTCAATTAAAGTGATTTTCTCCCTTTATTTTATTGCTGCTGGCAGCAATGCACCGAGATGACTCAAATTTAAAGGATATTTTTGAGATCCAATTCAGGACATGATTTAGGCATACCCTTTAATGAATGATTAAATAAAAGCTGGTTTTCTCTGTTCCACCTAACTTTAGGCATAAGCAGTTGAATTTTCTAGGCCAACTAAGTAATTTGTTATGTTTTCAGACAAGGGAAGAGGAATGAGGCTGAGACAGATGCCATGTCCTGGCCACTGAACTAACTGACTGCCAGCTGAGGAGCATCTTGAGAGAGGAGGACAACATCTACGATACTGGCAGATGAGGACAGCACTAGCAGGCACATAGCACAGTATCCTAGATGTGTTTTAGGGATCTCACCTCAGTACAGAGGACAGAAATTCCTGGAGCAGGTGGAGAACTGTAGGCCTATTCTTAAGACTGCARCTTCCAGGTTTGTTCAACAGGACTGTCAAGTGTTCTGAAACCCCTAAAATCAGTCAGTGTGCGATACATAGAGGTGATCAGGAGGCTTGCTTTAAAAATACATCCAGATCCAAACTCAAATACTAATGTAGATTTATTTTAGGCAAAGACAGCTAAAGCTAGATAGTGAGTTAATAGCATGGACCAGCAATTCCATAAAGTCACAGCACT
Organism: Eudromia elegans; assembly: GCA_003342815.1. Classification (NCBI taxonomy): domain Eukaryota; kingdom Metazoa; phylum Chordata; class Aves; order Tinamiformes; family Tinamidae; genus Eudromia; species Eudromia elegans. Next base: position 363,013 of record PTEX01000318.1, read on the forward strand.
GAAAAGCTATTTTTCTCAGAGTTCCCCTTTCTAAACTGAATTAAAGTTTTTATTTTTTATTTTAAAAATACTCTTATATCTTGCATTTTATCTTGTCAAAACAAAAACGGACCAAAGAGGACTGTGGAATTTTTTTTTCCATATATTTTAAGTTCCACGAAACAACAACAGGCAGGCAGTGTCCGGTAATTTTTTTCAGCTGCAAATCTTCTTGTTTTTCTGGTTTTCCTTTACAAGATCAAAAGAAATGACAGCAAAACTAAAATATATATAAATATCTGATATACTAGACAGAAGCTAAAAAAAAATATGAGTGCCATTGTCTACTAAGTTCTACTAAGTAAAGACATTAAAGTAAAAACGTTACTCTCCCTGACCAGATTAGAGTCAAAGGTTTTCAATGCCCAGGTATATAACGGGAAACGTTAATTAAAATGGAGAAATGAGATCATTTCCCTTTGTCCTGCCATCAGTTGCTTCGGTTAGAGAATGCTTGAGCAGATATAACCATATCATCTTTCATTCAAAGACCACTTCGCCACATGAAATCAAGGCAGATCTGAACTTCATATGAGATGTGTGAAAACCATATAACAGAATAATAAGGTTTTTTTACCCAAAAGTAATTTATTGAATTTTGAAGTATTTGTACAATTTCATGTACAGTATTCACTAATTAATTTAAATATTTTTCTAATTCAGCAAGACACCATCTGGAAAAAGCTACAAGGATATCAGTGTCCTGAAGAACCAGGTTTCACCACATAGTTCACAAAAGTAAAACAGATTCTTTTGCAACTAAACATGGAGATGCTCTGAGGATTCCTCACTTCACACTGGTGCTGGCATAACAAGGCCTTTGAGAATAGAGCTTTTTGCAATCACTATTTTATTAAATGTCAGAAAGTGTAATRTTGAAGGCTCACATTGAAGGCTCATGTAATGTAGCTTACCTTACATGCATAACCTTCACAAAAACATCTTCCAAATCCTCTTGCTAAAAGATTTATGGCATCATGCAAGTTTTACGACAGTGAGTGCACTAATGGCTTTCCCTGATGAATCCCACTGGAGTCATGCTGCCTGGAAAATGCCAAAGTATAGAGTAGCAGTTAAGCCTCACAGCTCAATGTAGTTTGGTATAGAAAGCCTTAGGCAGAGAAGATAAAATATTAAGATATATGAAAGTCTAAAGTTGAAAAGTTTAGAAACCTTTCRCATTTTGGGATATTTAAAAGGCATTAAATTTCAAATATTAGGTCTTAGAAATKATATGTACTTGTAATGCAGCACTTTACACTTCTGAAATTATAAAGATTTTAGATATTTCTTGGCAAAATAAATCATAAGTCTAAAAGAATACAATTTAATTACARTAAACCAATTCTAAATGAAATTATTTCTGAAGCACCTAATATAATTCAGTTCTCATATCCTCACTGACTTTCAATAGCAATAGGGCTTCTTCCTCTAGAGGATATAAAAATCCTAGTTATAATTAATAAATTCATTGCTAAGACCATAAAAAAGAATTTGCTCTTTTAATTGACCCTGGATACAAAAAATGCTGTGTTAGAGGAGACATCAAAGAAAATGCAATGCTGATGAGGTTTGTTGGGGAGAAGTTCTTATAATTATTAAATGGAAATTCTTTCTGACACAGAAACCAAGAAATGTCATATCTAAAGGAGTCAAAGAAAGAAGGAAAGAAAAAAAATTTCTTCCCAAATTTTATTGTTTTAAAGGTAAATATTACTCACAATACTTTCTAGGAAAACATAAAAAWTTATTCAAAAATTCTATTGCTAAATAAAATGAAGAAAATGATCTTCAGGAAAAAAGAGGTACAAACATTAATGGTAAAAGTTCTAAATCTAAAATATAATTCTAGGTTTGATTTCTTAATTATTGGGTGGGTTATGTAAAAATATTCATGCTTAAAAGACTTTTACGTAAAAAAAAAGTATATTCATATTCTGTACAACTAATTGCCAAAGTCACAGAAGTCTGTGCTAGAAGAATTAAAATGAAATATGAGACCTAGGAAAGATGAGTGTGCACCTAAAGTATTTTTTAGGATTAGTGATCCTACTGTTGAGACTCTAAAATTTTGTTGCAGGTTCCTAACCTTAGATAAATTAAATAAACATTAGGCTACCAAAATAGAATGAAATTTCCTTCAGCTTTTTCAAAGAAGAACAATTAATATTTTACATATTTAAGTTGCTGTCAGGGAGCACATGACTGTCTGCTACCCATAGGAGAAGAGCAGGTTGTGCAGCATATCCTGATGCAGATCCTATGTCCCAGGAGACCGATTTAACTAGTGGATTGCAGACAGGTGTGGGCTGTTGGGAAAAAATTTGCATCTGCCTTAGGGAGTATTTCTTGCATCTTGGTCTCCATTTAACAGTGCAAATACTATAGAGAAGACTTTTAAAACCATTTATTTMAAAGGCATAATAATGAACAAAACAAGATCAAACAAGATGTAAGGAAGAGCAAAAATCTACAAGACAGTCAGTTTGAATAGACAGTTGCTTTGAGTTTCATCAGCTTTAGACCAAAGTTCATTTTTGTTAAATATATATATATAGTCTATTTATAATAGACTATATTGTATGTATAGACTACATGTATAATATATAGTCTATTTTAAACTTTTAAAGAATGAAGTCTTTCTTGGATCGTCCTGTCTACTTTTAGAACTTCAACACTACCACCAGGGATTTAGAAAGAAATTTCTATTATAGGCAAGTATTCAATTATTTAGTTTTGAGTAACTTACTCTGAACTATTTGGATGCACTGTTTCAGATGTATCTTAATGGGTAAGTGACCTCTGGTCTGGTCCTTCAGGATTGTGTATATGCTTCAAGTAAAAATCTGCATCATATACTGAAACAATCATAAATATAGAAGTGTTTTATCACAGTTCTTATTCTTTAAAGAATACTGACACTTCATTGAAGAAAAAAAAATCATGTTTCAGTGGTGTATTTATTTCTCACTGGGTAGGCTGGCAGGAAGAATATGTAAATATATACAGTGATGAGCATGTTTATATGCATATAGATATAGCAGTATATGCTAACATAATTCAAACAAAACACAGTATMTTCAATGCAGGTCAGTGGAAATAAATTCTAATTTAGTTTTTAATATCAATCTCTATGGAGCATGTTACTTTTTCCTGGGTTTTCTGGTAATTAGTTGGTGGTTAACTCTAGCAATTGTTTAGACTTAGACAAAGAATAAACTGATGCAAGGTGTCATTTCATTTTGTGAAATCAAATACTTCCTCTAGGGACATTCCCCAAAATAAAGCACACTATTTTAAAATGGGGAATCTGACATAGAATTTTATTTTTATTAATTCATTCTAGAGAAAATAGTACAAATAAAAATACCCTAGAGACAAGACAAAAAAAATCTCCTTTCAGCAAACTCCTTAGCTGACCCTGAATTTAGAGGTCTTTATGCAAAGACATGTCAAGGAGTTGAGTTTTCTGGAAGAAAACTGGAGGAAAGATTTAYATTTCAGAGTAGCTACAGCATTTTTCAGTCTGGTAACATTTTAGAAAGGTAATACTGATACATCTCCCCCCTCAAAAAAAGCAAAGTGGAGCATTGTTAGCATGCGGGTCCACAATCCATCTCCACTGAAAATATGGAGAGAAAAGCATTGTGGGAGAAAAGCATAGCCCTACCAATCACCATATGACCAAGAACTAGAGAAAGATCTGACTGCAATTTATAACATTGCTGAGTTTATGTACCTCACTTTCTTGCAATCTGTCCATTAAATCAGAGCCAAGTAACGAATTTTTTGAGGATGAGCATTCTGCAGGAGAATATGAGAGCACTGGTAACAGAGGCACAGCTGAAAATGTTCAGTCATGCTGGCCTGGTGGTGATGTTCTTAAATTCTAGATTGTCTTACCTGATCTAATCTGAGAGAAAGAAATACCCAGTGATCTAACAGAAGATCAGAGAGCCGCCTAGCTCACTAGAGCTATAACTCTAGCAAAAAGACCACATTATAGTATCAGATCCCAGATTTTTATCTGGACAGGAGAGATAATCAGTGTATATGTGTTCACTCACGTTTGTTCTGTATAAATAAAGTCTATCCAATTTATACATTAAATATGCGACTCATATCAGTTTGCAAGAAAGCTTTACAAAAGGAGTTTTCATCTTTGTTCTAGTGCTGTTTTTGAACAGAGCTGAGGTTATTTATCTTACYAACCTCTGCAAGTGCTATATGAAGGGCAATTACTGTTCTTCTGAAGGCAACTGGAAAGAACACTTCAGGTGCGTCAGCCCATTTCATTTTTGTGTTGCTTTTTATAGGATAAGCTCACAGCCTCCTTGGACACTTTCTGATGATCAGTTTTCTCTGCTCCTTCTCCACTTGCTTTCTAATTTTCTGGGGTTTTTTGGTATGATTCTCATTTCTTTCCACAAAATTGAATAAACAAGACCACATTTTCTTGCTTCTCATCCCTAGAACCAGACAGAGCTGAAGGATACTTTTTAAGCCATCTAAAATAAGAAAACAACATTTATTGAGGTAACTTTGTTAGCTTGTGTAGTTTTTGATCTTACAAAAAGAGCTTTTYAGAAGAGATATTTTATGATCTCTCTTCTCCTGCTGTTCAGAATGCTTTTGGCCATGACAGTAGCATTCTACCTACTAAGAGCTGAAAAAAAGAAATCAGAATTAACCCTCCAAAGTCTAATATTATCGGTAATATCTTTTACAAAATGTCAGGATACTCTTGATTATACACATTTGCTGCTATCATGGTACCAAATTACTAGTATGATTTCACTTTCCCACTAGATAGTGGGAGAGCCTATCTAATAACATCAAATGTTAGTAGCACTATTGAGTGGTTTTATTATTATTATCAGAAGCCAAATAATATTTGCATTCCAAAACACAGAAAAAATATCACATAACTATTATTTCTGACTTCACAAAAAAAATCATTAATTGCTATGGGGAAAAGGAAGATATGAAGATATATTTTCTTATAAAAGTAACTGAGGGTGCATATTTTACTTTCAAAGARGGAAACCGTTTATGTTAACAAAATACTTTTCCTTTGGACTTAAGTGAGCTGCAGAAAAATGCCTTATACCATTTGAGTAGGTTCTGGAATTTCCCATAGGCAGATTAACACTTCCTACTTGAAAAGCGTTGCTAGATAATCTAAATAGTTGAATACAATTTCTTGCCTTATATGTACTCTGAGGAATAGTAATCTATTCTAAATCCTGCTAAAAATACCATTATAAATCAATCAACAGAGTATTCCTGAAAGTAATGATACTTAAGCACCAGAAGTCAATACAACCACATGAGTAGCAAGTACTGCTCTTCCTCAATGTTAAGTACATCCCTACAAACACTAAAGCATTTCCAGTGTTGATGAAGGTTATGATAAAATTTGTTTGGTAGATATTCAAACTTATATTGTCACAGCTGTGAAATCTTAAGGCTGAAGAATAAGGTCATATGAGGGATAGCTACTAATTGTTAGGAATTTATCATCTTGCCATTACACATGCATTTTTCCTTTCATTTTATTCCTAATGTTCCTATTCCTTTTACTCATAAAAAAATAAAAATAAAAAAAGGAAAAAAGAAACCAAGCAACCAAATTAACATTTAATTGAGTCAGAGATAAATCACATAGGAGAAATCCAGATTTTAATCCTCCAATGATATGCTTAAATAAGCATGAGACTATAAAAAGAGAAACTTTTCACTGAGTTAAGTAAGTAAATAAATAAATAAATAAATGAAGGATTGTTAAAGCTTAGAAGAAGCCACAGTATTTCAGGGAGGCAAAATATCCATTCACCATGAAATGACATTATAAATACAGAACAACTGATACMAAATCCATTGTATAGAACCACTGTAAGTATCTGTGGACTTAATAGTTTTATAAATAGATGAAAAAGTGAATTTTTTTAAGTTGTATTCACATCAACAAAAACACACACAAAAAAGACATAGGAAATGCTATTACATTTATGACTTTACTAGAACAAGCATTAAAACAGTCGTATATTGCTGGAGGCCCAGCCCCTCCAAAGGTGCTGTTGTCTCACCTATAAGCCCGGTCTCAATACCACTGTTGTTCYGAGGAGCCGGTTCYGGTATGTGCACAGCTCGYGGCAAGCAGGAATACCGGCCGCAAGATCTTCCCAGACGCCGTGGGGAGGGACAGACCGCAACAAGGGAATGAGGGAAGGGRGAAAGAAAAAAGAAGAAGGGAGAGGAGGAAGACACAATAGGGAGGAGGGAGTTCGTTCCACACTCACACACCTTGCAGACACACAGCAACAAGGGCGCAACAAACCACACAAGCCAGATCTTCAGATTCAAACCAAGCGAACRAACYGTTTATTTGAGGTGCCGAGGGGGTTTTATACGGGGACCGTGGTACAGGACAACTTTTGATTGGCCGGGAGCGGGCCCACCCCCGACCACCATAGGTCCACAGGTTGTTCTCACATCCTGATTGGCTCTGTGATTCGGCACATTTCATATCTATACTCAAAAGAACTTTCCAGACTAGCCAAGGATGTTCGCGCCCTTGCTACCCGCCCCCCCCCCCACTTACATCATAACCTTATTAACAACAACATTACATAGAACAGTAAAAACAATCAACTCCAATTAAATTAAGCTTAACACTTGTCTTGTGCACCTCAAGTGGGGCCTAGGGGGAAGGGATGTTCCCCAAGAGTATATGCAGAATAAAAAGGACCTGGTGAGATTATACTGTCATAGAATCATAGAATGCTTAAGGTTGGAAGGGACTTCTAGAGATCATCTAGTCCAAGCCCCCTGCACACGCAGGGTCACTTAGAGCATGTGGCACAGGGTGATGTCCAAGCAGGTTTGAAAGATCTCCAGAGAAGCAGACTCCACCACCTCTCTGGGCAGCCTGTTCCAATGCTCTCTCACCCTCACTGTTAAGAAATTCTTCCTCAAGTTCCTGTGGAACTTTTGGTGCCTCAATTTGCGGCCATTTCCTCTAGTTCTATCACTGGCCACCATTGAGAAGAGGCCAGTCCCATCCTCCTCACTCCTTGTCTTGAGGTATTTATATACATTAATCAGGTCCCCTCTCAGTCTTCTCTTCTCCAGGCTGAACAGGCCCAGCTCTCTCAGCCTTTGCTTATAGGGCAGATGTTCCAGACCCTTAATCATCTTTGTAGCCCTGCACTGGACTCTCTCYAGCAGYTYCACATCCCTCCTGCACTGRGGAGCCCAGAACTGCACACAGTACTCGAGGTGCRGCCTCACCAGGGCTGAGTAGAGGGGCAGAATCACCTCCCTCGACCTGCTGGAAATGCTCTTCTTAATGCACCCCAGGATCCCATTGGCCTTCTTGGCCACGAGGGCACACTGCTGCCTCATGGTCAACTTGTTGTCCATCRTGACGCCCAGGTCCCTCTCTGCAGGGCTGCTCTCCGGGAGGTCGGTCCTCAGCCTGTAGGCRTGTCTAGGGTTATTCCTCCCCAGGTGCAGGACCCTACACTTGCCCTTGTTGAACTTCATGAGGTTATTCGTCGCCCAGTTGTCCAGTCTGTCCAGGTCCCTCTGGATGGCAGTGCAGCCCTCAGCGATATCGGCTATTCCTCCCAGTTTCGTATCATCAGCAAACTTGCTGACGTAGCACTCCATSCCTTCATCCAGGTCATTAATGAATAAATTGAACAGGACTGGACCAAGGACTGACCCATGGGGGACACCACTAACCACAGGCCTCCAGTTGGACTCAGCACCACTGATTACCCCCTTCTGAGCCCTGTCATCAAGCCAATTCCCAATCCACCTCACTGTCCACTCATCCAAGCCACTCTTCCATGTTGAACCACACTTCCATCCGCTGTCCATGTTGTTATTAAGTGATTAGAGAGACAGAATTTCAGATTTGGGCTTTGGGCTTCAGTACCATAAAAATGAAAAGCCTTGCCTTACACTCACAAGTCTTTAATTACAAAATCAATTGCTTTATATATCAATAGAAATGTAACTGCTGAGAAAAAGGCAGCCTGCAGCTATTAAGAGTTTCTAAAYATGAGTATTAACCTAGCATACCACCTAGATGATTTTTACTTATATTCAGATATTTGAGTCTACTTGTTAAATCTAGCRATCCTATTTCAACATCTCTTCCATTCTGAAGTTATTCAAGGGTCTATTTTAAGGATTCTTCCYCCTCTTTCCTTCCTCATTTTACAATTAAGGGCCTAAAATAGGCTATCATTCCTAGATCTATTGTTCTTCTACATATATATGGGAGTCACCAAAACTTGATATTCACTCGGTATATTGTGTGGTTCATACACTTGTAAAGGTGAATATTTTTCTTTGCTAATTCTGAAAGATTTTAGGTAACAAGATATTCTTCTTGCTCCACTCATGTAAAAACATGATAGAGAAATTGTAAATCCAGTTAAAAATAGTGAAGCCACATTATTTCTGTCTTCACCATTTCTGTGTTCCAAAAAACAAAACAGGCATATAAGTGGTCCCACTCACTACAGTAGCTAGTGAAGACAGACAGGAGCTTTCAGGCTTTCAAGGGGAGATCCTATCTGCCTAACTGAGACTTACTGATCTCGGCTGACGGTATAATGAATGACTCTTGTTTTAGATTCCTTCTGATATTAAATGATACTTGTTTTCTCTTGTCTTCCATTACCATCTGTTTCATGGAAAYATAATGTCATATTAAGCTCTTTAGTTAAGATATTTAGTTTAAGTATAAACTCATATATTTTTCTATTCTAATTTATCCAGACTGGTATTTCTCTATTTTATGAGTAATTGCTCACATTTAGGTACATACACATTCCAAGGGCGTAATTGCTTCTATCACTCACTGTCTTACACACACACACACACACACACACACACACAAAAAAAAAGGCTTCTTGTGAAGCTAGGATATTTTAACAGGGAAAGGAGCATCATTCTACTTTTTGTTACAATCTTTTTTTCTAAGTGAATGCTACTAGTCACCGTCAGAGAGAAGAGACAAAATTAGAAGGAAATCTAGTCTCATCCACTGTGCCTGTTCTTGTGTTCTCAAGTAGARGGTAGTCAGCTGTGTTCTCAGGAAACGTACAAATCTATGAGAGGCAAGAATGTGTACTATATGCATGATCAATAACACAAAGAATAGAAATTTTTGCATAATAATTACTTTCTGGTATACTGTTTGTACCACAAAAATTCAGGCTATCCTTCTGTTCATTCCAGTTTAGGACTATTGCCACTGCTTTCCTCTTTTCATGTCCCTAAAAACTCAAGTTCATTTGAACTCTATAGCTAAATGTTCATATTAGTCATTCTAGCAAATCTATTATTCTGAGATTCTCTAACAAATATGTAATTGTCATGAGAATTTTCTCCCTTTTCCTAAAATAATAGGATGAAAATCCACCTGAATATCACTGATTTCAAGGGGCTATCTTTAAATCCACTCCTTCAAGAAATGTAAATTACTACTTTTAATTAGATGTTTGACATGTCTGTACGCAATGGTACCATTAAAAATAAAAAATGTTCTAAATATATAGCATGTATTTCTTCTCTGGTTCTATAAGGAAGTGAGTTGTGTCCTCTGTAGAAACATTTGCATACAACTTCAAGTCAAACAGAAAATGAGTTTGGTGGTGTCATTTTGGCTCACAGTAAATACTGGACTTTTATTAAAGACATACTCAGTTTACTAGAAATCAAGTAGAATTATCAGATAAGATTGATATAGAGTGCTAAAACTATAAAATAAGCTTCAGAGTGTTGCTTCAAGTAGCTTCTACCACCACTTCATTTTTTTTCAAGAATTATTGTATCATAAGGGAAGTACAAAGAAAGTGATAAATGTATGCATATAAAACACTTCTAAAAATTCACAAGATTTCAGGACTGGAAGGACTGTAACTAATTGCTGTAACAACTCTGAATAATAAGGTCTTTCTAATTAATTACCCTAAAGGCATAAAATTTTTAGACAAAGTTTGATAAAAACTGTCTATATCGTTTAGGTATATTGGAAAAAGACTATAGAATCTATCATTCAAAATTGAAATGGATTTTCATAAGAGAAAATGAGAAGAAAAACTATAAGAAATGAGAAAAATATATTCTTTCTTTTTTCCTTTTTTTTTTTTTTTTGAAAATTCATTATGTTATGATTATTGGTAACTGAAAGAGAAAATATATAGATAAGAATACATCAGTAAAAAGCAAATTATTGATTATGAATGTACCAGTATATAAGAATACCAATATCTTTCACTACAATTCATTGTATGAACTTGTACTGCATTAAATGAAAAAAAAAGTTYGGTAAAGTAAAAGATTTCTTATTATTTGATCTCATTCTATTATAAATATACTGCTCTAAGTATTGGCTCTGCTGATGAATAATTGGTGGTGCTTTTGTGAACAAAATCTCTTATATTTTGTAATGCAGAAATCTCAACATACATTTAATCATTATTATTGCTATTATTACACTTTATTCTATTTCATATATTTAATATGTTTTCAAAGCATTGCATTTGGAATTTCAGATAATCAAGGACAAACTGTTGAGAGCTTGTCTGTTAACAGGATTTTTTCTGAGTTCTCTATTTTTATCTTGCTATCAGAGTAAAGTAGCTGGGACATGAGAGTGATGCTAGGCTGTAAGTCTATATTTACTTTTATTTATAGTCATGAGGCATGAGCAGACATCCTTTGATCCTCATTGATTTTCTCATGCAGTTGCAATGGCTTTCATACATGGACAAATGGGAAATAAATCTATTTCGCCCTATCAGTCTAGAGGACTTTTGTTCTATAAGTGAAAATATAAAGAGATTGATGTAAAAGTACTTATAAAGTAAATTACTGTTCAAAAGTATAACCAGATGTGAAATAATACTTTATGAAATAAACGCATAAAAATATTCTTGATTTATATCACTTTYGATACTGGTGTGAGACCACTCTCTGTTACTGTCTCTCCCTGGTGCTGCTACAGCATCTAAGTAGCATAATTCTTCAGACAGGATTCTTTCAGCAGTATGAAAAATGCTAATCCTGTATTGAATATGCAGGCAATTCATAGGCTTTAACAAAAATAGTTGGTCCWTACTTGGTGCTATTCTAAGTATCTTTCAACATCTGGAGCAAAATTGACTCTAAGAATTAAAGGCTGGATGGGAGAAAATTCTCAAAGTTTTCCTTTTTCAAATTAATGTTTACAGTCYTCTTCAGCATCTAAAAAATAACTGTGTGCAACTAAATCTGCCCAGCACAATCTATCTATCTTAATTTGTCATTTGACCAATAACAGCATGACACTACTATGGTACAATACCATGCAGTCTGATAGGCCGCAACTGCAGGAATTAAATAAGTATAATTGAATTGCTTTTATTAAAACATCTGCTTTACAAAGAAAGGATAAATATGAAGATTGTGTTTTATAAATTATCTGAATTTTACATGATTGATTTGATTTTTTTTGTTACWTTTTTATTATTTTAGTTATACAAAATGACATAAAGCTGAATAATGCTCTGTCAACACTAGAGATTTCAAACAGTTTAGTGAGATTCCTATTTTGTTCCCYCTTGGTCTAAAATGACATTAAAAATCTGCTTAAGAAATTCTATATGCAGTCCAGATACTATGATACAAATTTTTTCGATGGCAGAATAAATCACAACCACACACTATCAAATCTGATTCTACTGAAATCTGTTCATTCTTTAGCTCCAGAAAGAGAATAAGAATCTATTTCTTCCGATCATTGTTTGAAGATAATTTTTTTGCACTTTCACTTCTGGAGAACAATAATTCTGTTTAATTAGTTAATAGAGATTTTAAATATTATGTGCATACACACACACACACACACATATATATAAAATACTTTTAACAGCCAGATAAATAATTTACATGAGAAATTATCCTTTTTTTTTTTTTTTTTTTCCAAATATGAATGTTGCTACACTATTTCATGTTTACTATGAAAGGACGGACTTGTAAATTGTGTTGTGCTACASTTTGACTTCTATGAAATTTTTATTTCTCTCCTGAATTAAGTCTTCCCCATTTTTAACTGTCTTCTTCTGCTTTTTAAAAATAAGTATTTCACAACATTAATGTAGATGCAARGGTACAGAGTTGAGTAAATTGCAATCCAGGCCACTAAATGAAGATTAAAATCAGAAATTTCTTTGTGCCATGATTAGAGGAATTATAGCAATGGCTTGATATTTTTGTAAAGATACATGTTTATGTGCAAGAATTCTGTGCATTAAAGAAAAACAAACCTTAAAACATAAAGAAAACATTAAAGAAAAACAAACCTTAAAACATGAATAAAAACAAACCTTAAAACAGTATTATGATTACATATTCCAGGAATCAAGATTGAACTGCTGTCTCTTCAGGTGATTTTCTTGTGCATGAGATTTGTGATAGAACTAACTTGTTTCATTCCAGGTGCTGATTTTCCATCCATGAGATTTCTGCTTCTGTTTAAAAGAGTAAAGAGTAAAGATAAAATAATCTTGTAATTAACTTCAATGGATACTAGATATTATCTTGTATATAGAAGTATACATATGAAGCGAACAGCATGGCCTTCTCTATATAAAAAAACAAATCTATGACTCACTTAAATTGATGTAAACACACTCTGAGATAAGGTCTCAGAGTAATAAAGAACACTTAGAAAGCCAAAATATATAATGTGCATGATTACCAACTGAGGAGGGATTATATTATTTTAAGTCAAAATTTACKGTATCTCTGAAAATCAATCACTTATGAAAAAGGATGTTTGTTTGGTTGGATATTTCTTTATTTAAATCAGCTAGTTCTTCTTTTGAGTCACTCTGCTAAGCTTAGATATTCCAAGCTCCTTGCAATTCTCAGTTACTGAACATTTTAAGAGATAATTTAGGAAAACCTAGGGATATAAAATATAAGAATTAAATACGGCAATTTATTCCTCTCTAGGTCATAGACTTCCACCTAAGCCATTATGATACTCCCACTGGAACCTCTCTACCTGATCTTGGGCAGTGTAAAGCTTAAATAATATAGTGCAGTTTTCCCTGAAGGGTCTGCAAAGCTATAGAGAAGATGTAAATGAATTTGGATTTTTGTGAATGATAGAAAGAAGAATGAGAATTTCCAATTATAAAGCAATTAAGGGTCAAATATTCAAGTAGTATAAATGAGTAGTTCTCTGCTAACTTCCRCAGGGATATGACAATTTACCTTTCAGGATGATAAGATCAAAATGACTTAACAGTGTATAAGCACTCTCTCTACACAGACAGCAGCAATGCAACATCCAGAGATCTTTAAGTTTGATGCAATCTGTTTAGTGATCATTCTGTATGTACATTTTTCCTCCCAACGTGACAGTGAATTCTAGCTATGATGAATTAATATTAAAATAATAGTATCATAAAAATAAAATAGACTCTTACTCCATTCCATTCAGAATTATCATCAGAGTACAAACTTGTCACTGAAAAGTAACTTGTTTGTAACTTAATTTTCATATATCTTTCCTACATAACTCAGAAAATAAAATAGTGGGAATAAGGTCTATTCTTAATGTCAAAYACTTTCAAATAACATCAGAAGGAAAGAGAAAAAAGAAAAGAAATAAAAAAAGGAAAATGCCACTAAACATGGAGGAAAGAATTCATCTCATCTTCCACGTATTTCAAGTTAAAAATCAGCTAAGCAAGCAAACACTGTTCAAGAGAACTATTCACTCCACTGAATCCTGGATGGAAAGATGTGTAAAAAACAGCATTATACTTTGAGAGCTAGTACCTCTAAATCTTTGTAAATTTTGCTTGAAAATGATTGAGACTTTCCCCTAGCTGACCTGCAGATTAGTCMTCATACCTTMGGAAGCAAATGAATTGGCTACTTCTTATACATTTTGCATTTTAAAGTACATTTTGTACTTCATTACATTTTGACCTCTTTTCCCCTTATACTTAAAAATATATTTTGTCCTTTTTCCTATCCTCTATGAAATTTTCTGTTCTTCTTCACATGATCTTTATCCCATTCTATTCTGTTCTTCTTTTCCTTTTTGGCATTGTTCTAGTCATTCTAGTTCTATACTTTTCTTGACATTTAATGCATTGCTACTTTGTCTTTCTTTATTATTTCCTCCCATACTCTCAGTGTCAGAGGCCACTCCACAATATCTCTGAGCAGCCTGTTCCAGGGCTCTGTAACCCTCAAAGAAAAGAAGCTCCTCCYCACAAGGAGATGGAACTGCCTGTGTTTCAACTTGCACCCACTACCCTTTGTCCTATCACTGGCCACCATTAAGAAGAGTTTGGCCCCCTGCTTCCTACATTCACCCCTCAGGTACTTAATATTTCATGTTTATGGTAAATAAAACAAGAAATAATARCTTAAATAACAGTAAAAACAATTCTTGTTGGGAATAAGACAACAACAAAACCCCACAGAAATCCCACAGCTTTTACTGATAAGAGTATTGAAGAGCTGGAATATATTGCCTGAAAAATCTGTAGAGACTCTGTCACTCAAAGTCTCCAATAACTGATTTGACACATATCTGTCAGGTGTGATATAAGTATAAATCATCTTGCCTCAGGGCAGAGGGATGGACTAGATGACCTCTTGGGGTCCCTTAAAGATTCATCATTCTATGATTAAATTGCCAGAGGTGGATTCACACTACCCTAAACCACTCAAATGTTACTGAATTCAGGTAAAAACAGTGATGAGGTAGGAACTTTTTGCACAGTCATTGCCTAAGATTAAGAACTAGTTAAATCAACTTGATGGGGCTGGAATTCATTGTTCTTGCCTTGCAAAGCAGTGTATTTACCCATTCAGCTCTAAGGTAGTCTATAGAAGTGTATATTATATATCTTCCACTGATGCTAAGGTATCATACAATCAGAATTCATTATCTATTTAGCTAGAAGGCAACAGGCATGAAAGCATTTCTCCAATCATCTAAAGAATATGATATTCAGATAAGAGAGAATTACTGAAGTTGCGTTCTGACAGCTCCCACGCTTCCCATAGCTTATTTAAGCTACAGTCCTATTTAAGCTACTGTAGGATCTCGGAATTGAAAAAGATCACAGAATTACACAGAACCACAGTATGGTTGAGGTTGGAAGGGACCTCTAGAGATCATCTAGTCCAACCTCTCTGCTCAAGAAGAGACCCCTAGAGCATGTGGCATAGGGTGGCACCCAGGCRGGTTTGGAAGATCTCCAGAGAAGGAGACTCCACAACCTCTCTGGGCAGCCTGTTCCAGGGCTCCATCATCCTCACAGGAAAAAGTTCTTCCTCACGTGGAGATGGAACTTCCTMTGTTTCAACTTGCACCTATTACCCTTTGTCCTATCACTGGCCACCACTGAGAAGAGCTCCCTCTTTCYTATATTCTCCCCTTAGGTAGTTATAAATATTGATCAGATCTTCTCTCAGTCTTCTCGKCTCCATGCTAAACAGGCCCAGCTTTCTTCATAACCTAGATGCTCCAGTCCCTTAATCATCTTCATTGCTCTACACTGGACCCTGTCTAGAAGMCCCACATCCCTCTTGTACTGAGGAAAGTAGATGAACCTGCTACAAAGGAGCTACTGCAGTTGTGCTCAGCCTGTTGTAATGGACAACCGGGATTAGAACAGATTCATGTTAACAAGCATTTAATGTTAGTCAAACCAATGTTTTAATAGTCTCACAGTCAATATTATCTAATTAATATGAAAAAATCTGCACCAATAATACAGTTACTGTTGCAATGTAAAGCACTTATTAATGCCTCCCTTCTTTTGCTGGTGTTTTTCTCACATGTCCAGTGTTCCTGTGAGTCCTTAAGATGGCATGTCTGTTTTCCTTTGAGCAGATGATCAGGGGAGTGAGGGGATCAGGGAAGCAAAGTTGGGACAAGTCAGCAGCATCCAGGGTTTGCTAGGGTTTGCAAGTCTTTGCTAGGGTTATTAAGGGTGGCACCATCAGGCTTCTCTGATTTAACAGGTTATATCTGAAGTCTATTCATCCCGCCTGCTAAATCTGCTCCATAGTAGTATACAGAGAAGAATACAAGACTTCAGTTCTTAAGTTAATTTTCTTCTCTCTTTTTTTTTATTTTGTAGAATTTGCATAATCCCTGGAAACTCAATCTTGTTTTATAAAGCAGAAATGTAATTTCTTATGATAGAGGAAATCAAATTTACAGGCACTCAGGAAATATTTAAAGGTGTTTTCCACTATTTCATATATCTAACAGGTAGTACTTTGCTTTTAAAATCCTGTTTTATTTAGTATCTRTCTCTGAAAATCCCATCAGATAATCTATAAAGGCTGTATTTATTAGTAGAGACTCTCTACTGTGAATGCTTTCATTTTTCATGTATGTATATTGTACAACTGGCCTGATTACCATAAAGATATTATTTATCATGTCTTCTAACGTTCTTCAAACCTGGAGAACAYTTAAAAGTTCAACAAGAAGACTAGTCTCTAAAATATCAATATATCTGTTTCTCATGTGAGAAAAATCTTTGGTTTCATAGGAAGCAGAATCAAACATTTTAATTTGTCAATTAAAGAAAGGACTTTACAGCTTAAGGTTCTCTGTGTGGCCTTTTTGTACAAAGATCACAGTGAAATTCACACTCCTTAACTTGAAATTTTTATAGTCCTGTTTCTTGACTTACAGGCAACTGATCACTAGTCACCATATATGATCTTCATATGAAACAGTTTTTTAAACTTCTGTTTTGAGTATCCCAATTAAATCCTAACCAGGACTCGTTGTTTTTCAGATTAGAAAGAAATTGTTGATCTTTCCTCTCAGTAAGTTAGGACTCTTCTATAGTTCCCACAGAAGAGTGTTTGCAATATGATCCGACAGAGATGGGTCTTTYGTATTTTCTCTTATGAAACTTTCTGTGGGTGTAAAATATATTTGTTCTAAAGGAAACACAGGGCACTRCAGTGTATTCAGCAGCTGGAAGAGTTGAGTTCAGTCTCTGCTTCAGTGAATGTCTATTCATACAGAGCAGATTTTCTCTCCAAAACAAAGAGCTGTGAAATTTCTCCTGTTAGTAGCAACCAAAGAAGTTTCAAATAGCTTCAGAGAGTAAAAGAGCCTGAATCCAGGAATTTCATCTCCTGGTGAGTGTGTCTCTTTTCTCTAGACATACTGAAATAATTCTAATAATGCTACTTCAGTCTCCACATTTTTTCCTTTACTCTGCTTTTGCCCTGTGTCTTTCTATTACCTTCTCCTCCTTCAAATCAAAATGTGACCAAACATACTTGAAAATATTTACCAGAATTAAACTTTTAATTTTAGCAAAAATCATCAAACAATGCATTTCATCTACTTCAAATTTGGTATTTATTATCAAATAAACATCACCCAGAATGTTTAWGTCATCTTGGTGCTATATCATTTGACTTCTTCATTGCCAGATCTWTTTCAAAATAGTGCTAAAAATGTTCTTTGGAAGCTCAGTTATGATTAAGTATTGATAATGCTCACATTCAATTGATAACTAAATGACATCTTGGGAAAAAAAATCGCTACTGACATAATAGATGTAAAGAACAAGGCCAGGTCCTTTGATAATCAAAGTTAAAAGTTGCACATTCTTTGAAGTAATAAATAAATGATGTCTTATAATCCACAGAGTAAAATCACTTATTCAGCAGTTTCAAATTTACTCATTATTTGAGTTTTTCATATATTTGTATCTCAGCAAGCTATTTCCTTTATTAAGAAATGAGTTCTGTGTAGATTTATGAATACTTTTATATAAGCTAGTTTCTTTATGCRCTACACATTAATCTTAAACAGAATCAAACTAATTCATATCAACACATGATGTGATATCCAATATACTTCACAATTTTTTTGGATATATATAATTTTAAAAGAAAAATCGGTAATGGTTTACATAGAATCATAGATACGTTATGGTTGTTTGGTTGACAGCAAGCTCCCCATGAGGCAGCAATGTGCCCTTGTGGCCAAGGCGGCCAATGGGATCCTGGCCTGCATCAGSAGGAGCGTTGCCAGCAGGTYGAGGGAGGAGATCCTGCCCCTCTCCTCCGCCCTGGTGAGCTGCACCTGGAGTGTTGGGTGCAGTTCTGGGCTCCCCAGTACAGCAGGGACATGGAGCTCCTAGAGAGGGTTCAGAGACAAGCGACCAAGATGATCAAGGGACTGGAGCACCTACCGTAGGAGAAGTTAAACAAGCTGGGCSTGTTTAGCCTAGAGAAGAGAAGGATGACAGAGGGTCTAATCAACATGTACAAATTCCTGAGGAATGATTGTAGGGGGGAGAAGGCTAAACTGTTTTCTGTAGTGGCTGGTGATAGGACAAGGGGTTTTAAATTGAAACACAGGAAAATCCATCTCTGTGTGAGAAAGAAATACTTTCCTGTGAGGGTCACAGAGCCCTGRAACAGGCTGCCCAGAGAGGTTGTGGAGTCTCCTTCTCTGGAGATCTTCCAAACCTGCCTAGATACCACCTGTGCCACTTGCTCTAGGGGTCTCTTCTTGAGCAGAGCGGTTGGACTAGATGATCTCCAGAGGTCCCTTCCAACCCTAAAGATTCTGTGATTCTGTGATATGGTTGKAAAAGACCTTCAAGATCCTCAAGTAAAACCACAAGCCTCTCAACACCAAGCCTGCTAAACCACGTCCTTAAAAGTGCCTCATCTACATGAGGTYTCCCAGGCAAAAACTTTCTTTTGTCCTCTGCTTATACAGTTCCTTGCGCAATGGAATCATGATGGGACTAACCTGAACTGCCCCTGGCACAATTGAGGCCATTTTGTCTTCTCCTTTCCATAGTTATTCTGGAGAAGAGATCAACTCCCACCTCTCCACAGCCTCCTTTCAGGTAGTTGTAGAGAGAGGTCTCCCCTGATTCTTCTCCAGACTAATCCCAGCTCCCTCAGCTGTTCCTCATAAGGTCTGTGCTCCAGTCTCTTCAACCGCTTCGTTCACATATCTTCACTTTAGTCAGAAAAGTTAGAGTTTAATTAAATTTATCATGGGCATTCATCTTGTCTAACTTTAATAGGCTTTTGATATACAGGAGAATGTCCAGAATGTTTACAATAACTGACAGTCAATCATTAGTGCACGTCTGCAAATGTGTRTGTGAGATGTGTGATTATTTGTTGTGTAAGATACCTAATATTATAAAGTCCATGTAGGTCCTCTTTCTTTCCAAAATTAAATAAATAAATAAACTTTTAAATATTTARGCTGTGCTGGTTTATACATATGATTGCTATTTTAGTCCATCTGTGTTACAGATGGTGAACAAACAAGCTCAGTTTTATTTGTACTTTGCAWATTTATTACAATTTTAATATAATATTTATTTTTACTTAATAATTACATTAGAGGATTCAATTCACCTGGCATTCCAACTGTTTTTGCAATTCAAAGTAACCCATAAACCCACTTTATCATAGTGCTTAATTTGAGTTTAATGCTGTTTTGTATCCTCAGAGCCTGCAATTGAACCTGGCCTATAATTTGTGTGATTATAATTGTACATGATATTTGTTATAGCAGGATCCAGGAGCCTCATCATGATTCCATTGTGCAAGGAACTATATAAGCAGAGAGCAAAATAAAGTGTTTGCCTGGGAGACCTCATTATACTAAGTTTCAGGCAACTTCTAAAGTGTTTCAAAAATTTCATCACTGTGAACTGAATAAAGCAGGTCACTAAACACTGTGAAAAGACAAYGGTTTCTACAAAGCAGTGGTKTGGGGTGAGTAGGAAAATATATAAATCATTTGTTTATTAATCTATAATACAATAGCTTCAATTACAAAAATAAAGTTAATCTTTTTTTGACAAGAAAATTAAAGGAGAACAAATAATGATAAAAAGCATATAGWGAAGAAATTCTGTTCTTTTTTGGCACTACTCTGGACTCTTGAAACTAGGATCAAAGGCATTCTCTTCATAAGTGTCCTTACTGTCTTCTTTTGTCCATTTCCTAGTTAAAAAATCCTGGGTGCCAAGAAAACAGACCACCAAGCTGAGCAAGGATTAGGAAAAGTCACCAGAGAACAGCTGCTTTGCCCGCTCACTCTTAGAGTTGAGATATATCAGCTGCAGTAGATAAGCAGATAGTGCATGATCCATATGGATGTGGTGAAGCTGTATTCCCTAGATCTGGAACCAGACTTCTTTTTCAGCATCTGAAAATTTAGCAATACTTTCTCAGGCTTTATTAATCRTTATTAATCAAGCTACCACAGTAGCTTGTTCAATACTGGTGAAAGAAGATCATATATTTTGGGCATATATATTATATGGGTCATATTTACAATGTAGAGTGAGGATAATGGAGAGAAAAAAAAAGGACAGATACAGAATTACATCCTAATGTGCAGGCRGTCGCCCCTCGGTGGGTGCAGTCCACTCACCTATGCCCAGCTGTCACCGCTGTCACTCGCCGAGGGGACAGGCTCCTGTCAGCCTCAGGCGATCGAAGCCACGCTCCGTAGCCTCTCCGCCGATGTGGGTCGCCAACAAAGGGGATAGGTCGGAAGGTCAGGAATAGAAGAATGGAGGGAAGGGGGGAGACCAAGGAGGGTAAGGGGTGTTCCGGCTGCAATCGCTCTCACACTCACTCGCCACACACTCAGGTAAATGATACACGAACGCAAGGCACAATCAAATCAGGCAGGAACCGTTTATTCACTAAYGAACATGAATTTTATAACATCTTGAAACAAGGGAAGGAAAATGGTTGGTTGGAAGTGGGCCCTCCCCCAACCTCCACTGGTCACATACCATTCCCCACGGTGGCGATTGGCTGATCTKGGGCCTTAGTCTTTCGTCAGCCTTCCAGAACTTTCGAGAAATCTTTCCCCCCCCACAACCTTACAAACGAGCGTACAGAACAATAAACTATTTACAATAAGAGAAACTGTGGTGGATCACTTGTCTTGAGCATATCGAAGCAGGACAGCAGGGGCACCGCCGGCAGTGACCCCCAACACTAATGTGAGAGGGATATTTAAGCATTCTGACAGAAAAGATAGTGAAAATGAGTGGTTAAAATAATCCAAAAATGTACTTCTATAACCCAGCTTTATTGTCCATTCACATTTCATTTTTTATTTTTTTTTCTTTTATTTTTATTTTTTTATTTTATTTCATTTTTTATTTTTGTTCATTTTTTATTACAGCATTGAAAATTGCAACCTTGTGTCTTATCATAGAATCATAGAATTTTTATGATTGGAAAAGACCTTTGAGATCATAAAGTGCAACRGTAACCCCCTCAATACCATGCCTGTTCAACCACGTCCCTAAGTGCTTCATCTACACATTTCTTGAACACTGTCAGGGACGGCGAATCCACCACTTCTTTGGGCAGCCTGTTCCAATGCTTGACTACTCTTTCAGTTTAGAAATTCTTCCTAATATCTAATCTGAACCTCCCTTGACACAACTTGATGCCATTTTTTCTTGTCCTATCTGTAGTTATTCTGGAGAAGAAATTGATCTCTGCCTCACTAAAATCTCCTTTCAGACATTTGTAGAGAGAAAATGTATGAATCTATACAGTGCTGCAAAATCAAGTTTTCCTAAATGTTTTTTTTGCCATGTCAAGATCTTCTTTGTGTTCTTCAGCTGTTTCCTTTTTTTGGTCAGTTGTTTGGTTCTTTTGTTTGTTTTTTTAGTATAATATGTGTCAATTGCAAGCTATTTTTTCCAAAATCCCAAGTACTTTCTTTTTGCMGTTTATTTTTTTCCTACCATTTCTCATTTCTGCTCCTTATGGCTATGTTAAATTTTACCAGCATTTACCAGTTCATTTTTCAAGCAATCACTCCTTACAGTTTCACATGTGTTCTCTCAGACTGTTTACATGTGTTTGCTATCCCATCATAAATAATGAGAAATAGGCAGCTTTAACTTCATTCAAAACTCTTAAAGTCTTACTTTTCTACCATATATAACGGGCTGGCATTGATCAGGCTGCTACTGTGTTGAGATCTTCTGTATCATTGGATATTATGCCACTGTTTCTTTGAGATCTTTCATGCATTTTAGGGTTCTTGTTTGTTTGTTTGTATGTGTGTTTTATTTATTTGAAATTTAGATTGCATGACTTCTAGGTRGGAAAATTTTCCTGCTTAACTGTTTTCACTGCTTAATTTTTTTTTAGGTTAAAAATTTTTCTTGCTTAAAACTGTGTCAATTTTAAGTGGCAGAAATAAATTCTGTAAAATGTACTCTCAAATGAAATGTTATATTAAGTAGGAACAAGAAAATGTTGCCATAATTTCCTTTAAGTAATTAATTTTATTGAATTTATAATATTAGCAGAACATTAAAACATTCATAAAGTATTATATCCTTACCTGATGATTATACCTCCCTCCCACCCCCAAAAAAAAAAAAAAAATCTGAGAACTTACCTTAACTATCAAAATCTAAATGGGAATATAGTAATTATTCTCTTACAAGCAAGGCTGTAAGGTGTGCTAGACAAACTAGAAATTATGATTTGTCTCAGAGATTCTAGTGTCTCATTGGACTATGATAAACAGTGAATGAGACTAGCAGATTCTAATAGTGCTATCTAGCTACAAATATATTAACTAAGAAGTAGAGCACTTTTAAATGCTTTTTCAGGCATTGATTTATATCTTCATATGTATCTAAATAAATCAACCAGCAGTTATCTAGCAACATATATTCACCAGCAAAGAACGATCTTTCATTATTTAAAGCCCTAAAGATCATTGTCAAGGATCCTAAAATGAAACCAAAAGGATTCCCATGAATTCAGATCTCTCCCTTGATTGCTCCCTTGATTGCTTCTCTTACCACTTCTCTTACCACTCTTACCACTGCTGGAAGAGTCCACCTACAGAAATTACAATTCTCCTCAAGACACAAGAAATATGGGAAAGCATGAAGAGTCAGTAGACTGAAGAAATATCATTACAGAGTACTTTCTACAATAGTGTGACTTAACAAATATACACAGCAAAGAAATTTTTTTTCTTATATCTTTGAGTAGCATAYCTTCTTTTTATATCTCTTTTATATCTTACTGAGTAGAAACATTATCTTTGAGTAGATTTTATTTTGTGCACGGAGTAGAAAATATTCCATGCCCACTATTATCTGTGTATAGCAGAATGACAACAATAGGCTACTACCAGATATCTAATAGCTACCACCTTTATTTTTTTAGAGCTTTCATTGATTTATGTGAAGAGGATTAAAACAACTTCCTTGTCTGTAATTGAGGGTCAAAATTTTAGGCTTATTTGTTGTCAGTATTAGAATGAAGAAGACTGAATAGCCCCACAGATTCAATTAAAAAATAATGATCTT
Organism: Eudromia elegans; assembly: GCA_003342815.1. Taxonomy (NCBI): domain Eukaryota; kingdom Metazoa; phylum Chordata; class Aves; order Tinamiformes; family Tinamidae; genus Eudromia; species Eudromia elegans. The sequence goes on from PTEX01000318.1 coordinate 386,481, forward strand.
TCCAAGACTTTTTGTATTCAGGAGGTGATACTGGATACAAAACAAATTGTCTTTAGAGTCCTGTTATTATTGAACTCTAAATAATGTTATAAGACTTCACTCTGAAAAGGAAACTTTATCAGCAAAGAAACTTTTTGATGTAATAAATTATCAGTTAGAACAGCTGTTGCAGTGGTTCTCAAGAAACAAACATCTTCTATTGCACCACCTGGAGAGACAGTTTTCTTCGTACACCAATAGCAGAAACCTCAGACTAGATTTAACAATCAGAAATGCTCCAGTGAAACTTTATTGAGCAGACAAACTTCTTTTGTGCGTACACTGAAAATATTCCAGAYATTCTTGATCTTTATGGTTGGATTTTCTTTGGCAACAGAGAAAACTCAAATCAACAAGGCAAGAAAGAGTCAATAAAAAGATCTGAATGCAAACCTACTGCTCCCATTTAATATATTGTGCATTAAAATAAGTATTTCTAGATATCAGTCTCAAGTTAAATTTTGTTAAAATCTATGGGTTTTATTATTTATTTTGCATTATTGGTGTCAATTTTATTAATCCTTTTTGTCCTCATCATCTTACACCATTAGTTATATAAGTTAATTCACACCTGATATGGTAAGACAAAATTCAGAGAGAAATGTGTTGTAAGATTTAAAAGTCTTTCCACTACCTAGACTTTGACAGACTCCTAGATCTGACCTACGTAGGTCTTCTCCACTCCTATCTTTTTCATCTGTAAGAACTAACATCCAAGAGATTTTTTTTTTAAATATCTGAACTATTTTAAGATGAATACACCTGCCAACACAGCTGCACTTRATAGATTCCAGTAAAAAAAGAAATCTTTATTTTTTTATCTGTTTAGCTGATTCAACATTCTTTTCACTTTGGAGTTGAAATGGTTGTGATTTATCATAACTTATAATATTTTAATAAGCCAAAGATAAAGYATATTTTTGCATTAATTTGAAAATATATTTCCATGTGATTGCTTACATACCCAGGGATATCATCTAAGGAGTGAAAATTGTTATGTTGACAAAATGAAAATCTTTGGGGAATCAAATTCCAAATCTAATTAAAGTCTGAAGACAGGGCAATTTGAACTTTTAACTACTGAATCTAGTTAATTAAAACACCAGAATGCATCAAATTGCAGACATATTAGAATACTGAAGTACATGATTAAAATTGTTTAGTAAGTGGCATATTTTTATAGGTAGATTAATTGAAGTGGAAAATATAGTGTATTTTTTTTTCCTTTAATGGAGAAAATAGAGCTATACTCAAAGTACTAGTAAAAAATAATGTCCACTGGGCAAAATAATTAAAAAGATCTCTCAAACAACTTAGAATTATCAATTACAAATTCATGGACACACTATCAAAGTGAAGTAGTTAATAATAATGAAAGCATTTTATCAGTAATCACTGTAATTTGTTTGCCCATCAGTTGCTCAGTTTATCATGTAAAATGACTTGTTTTGATTAAGTTTAATTAAAATTGCAACGGAAAAAGGAGCTTGCTTTTTTTTTTTTTTTTTTAATTAATATAATGCATTTGCTATCCAATTTCACTTAGAAAGAGTACAAACCTCTAGGATAATACTATTGCTTAAGATACACATGATGGAGATCAGGGACTATGAAGGAAAGTGKACAACAGTAAATGTGAACTGTCTCCTCCATAAAACTCCAAGCTGAAAGCTTCTGTAAGGTGATATTTAGATTTTACTGAAGTTATATTTAATTTGAAGAGAAGGTGATAGAATAAATAAAAGAATAATCATATAATCATACTTTTATCCTTCATGATTAAACTATTACTTTGTCAAGAAAGATCTGAACAATTTTAATAAATTAGCAAGTGATGAGAATCCTAACATAAGGCAGGTCCCTGGAGGCCATCAACTCCCTGTTCAAAGTGGGCTAATTAGAAGAACTGGCTCAGGGCCATATTCAGTCAAGTCTTGAGCACCTCCAAAAGATGGAGAGCTTACAACCTCTCCAGGCAACTTCTTCACATATTTGATGACCTTCACTGTAAAGAACTGTAGCTTTTWTCTACTCAGAATTTCACATATTCTGCTTCCTTTCACTGTGCACCTTTGAGAAGAGGCTGGCATCTCTGCATCTTCCAATCAGATAACTCTATTAAGTTCTCCCTTGAGCCTTCTCTCCTCAAGACTGAAAAAGAGAGAAAAAAAAAGCCCAGTGCTTCAACATCCTCAACCAGTTTGGTGATCTCCGCTGCACTTCCACTACTTCAATATCCTTCATATACTGGASAACACTAGTCTGGAGCTAGTACTCCAAATATTGTCCCATCAGTGCTAAACAGAGGAGAAAGACCGCTGRCTGGACCTGCTACACTTTCACAATACAGCCAAAGTTCAATTGGCCTTCCTTGTTCCTAGATCACATTACTATTTCTATTCAATTTGTTGTCCACTGAGACTCCCAGAGATTTTTTATGCAAAGACAATTAACATCTAGTCAGTACCACTACGTGGAACRTTACTCTCCAGGAGTAGGACTTTGCATTTGCTGTGTTGAACTTCATGAGATTCCTGTCTGCCCATTTCTSCAGACTGCCCAGGTTCCTCTGAAAACAATCCTGCTCTTTCTCCTACCATCTCTTTGCTGAGAGTATCATGGAAAATAGATCAGAAAATGACTATTTAGTAACATTACAGAGATTATTATGGTGTTGACCATTCAGGAGATAAAATTACCCCTTGTCTGATGATTATGTTTGTTCTTTCAGAATTAAGAAAAAGCAAAGAGTTAAAAATACAAAATAAATTTAAAAAAAAAGTCAGCCATCATTACCTTACAATCTTAGGGCATACTTAATATTTTTAGAAAGAAAGCAGAGACTTTTTTTTCTGCATTTTTTTTCTGCATTCCTGCAAAAACTACTACAGAAAACAGTGTTTATAAATAAGTTTTATTAATAAGTTACAAATAAGTTTTAAATAAGTTTTAAATAAGTTATAAATAAGTTTTATAAATAAGTTTTTAAGGCATTTTCAGAAAGAAAAACAAAGGAAAAAAAAAAGGAAAACAGATGAATTAACTTTCAACTATAGTGTGCTAGATCAAGACTAAGTGTCAGTATATGCTGTAATGTGATGGATCAGGAAGTTATTTGATCTTAAAGAATAATGCAAAACAAGATTATGAGCAACACAAAATAGAGAATATTCTTTTCCTATATAAAATTAGAGCTTTTTCCAGAGGAAATACTTTATCTGCCTTGCTACAATGTTAATGTATTCACAGTGTTCAAGTTAAAACAATTTTTCTTTTTTAAAAAATATTTTTTATTTCAACATGTTATTATAAATATCTTGTTTAGGAGCTTAAAGGGTTTTGTTGAATTAGATTTTCTTTAAAATGAAACAAACAAAACACTTTAGGTCTGAAAAATAAAAACATGCAAATATTCAGATTCAGAACATAGAAGTCTTTAGGGAGCATTTTTGCTAATGCTAATRTCTAACACCACAAATTCAATGATCAACTAAAGAGTCACAAAACCTCTAAATAAAATTATGGGAAGAAGCTCAAGGCTGACTAGTATATTCATTAGTAGTACTTTTTAAAACTATGCACTTATGACTAAATCATCAGTTAAAACTTTTAGGCCTCAGGTAAACATAGATTCAATGAGAGAATAAAAGGTGCAGATATTTACCATAAAATTACAAAATCATTAGAACTGCAACAGCCTCATCATCAGAGAACACTTAGCAACAGCTTCCACTATAGAAGTACTAGAAATGTTAAGTAGTAAAAATCTTTTTTCTCTCAGTTTTGCTTTACAGAATATTTGGCCAGAATGATTTGGCCTTCCTATGCCCAGCCCAGCTCTCTGAGTATGTCCTTTCTAGCATTTCAGCAGTTTTGCTTTGAATCAACATTCAATTTCAGGTAAATCTCAGGAGTCTCTCAATGCTTCCTCTGTTGCTGGCTCTGAATTCTTTATCTTTCCATTCCTTTCCTGTCCCACAATTGTTACTCAACATATTTTTTTCCTAAACGACCATGCTTGGCTGTGTGAACTTTCTAGTTTCTCTTTTATCAGATACTGAAAATCAGTCTTGTATCTATAATTTCATTTCCTCTAAGCAGTGAACATGAGTGGCAGGAGGACTCCTATTTCTAGCTCTTTGTTCTGATCATTACTTGRTACGGGAAGGAGACCTTAATTTTGCTGGAAAATTTTACCTTGGGTGCCTTTTATCGTAAAGTTTGTAGCTTCAGAGGGAGGTACTCCCAAGAACTTGTGTCCAATTTTCACAGTAAATGTGTTTTCAAACTTCTCTTTGGCCCACCATTTGACTAGGTGATTCAAAAAAAGTCAGAGAAAACATTCTGTAAGTTGGAAAAGGAGACACCCACAGATAATTGTTACTCTATTGTTCTACTGTGAAGCTTAGTCTCAGTCAGAACATTACAATAAGCCACACATATTTGGTATAAATGTATATCATGTATGCTTATTATTGTTTACATGAATGTAGAGCAGTTCATAAAATGAAATGTTTATTAGTGAAACATACATATTTGGAGTTTGGATAGATAAGATAAACTGATTTTACAATGATCTTTAAGATATTCAGGTTTAATGAGGTGATGCTGTGTATAAGAATTCAAGTCTTCAGTGGCCTATTGTTGGTCCTTACTTGGCTTGTTGTGAGGAGCTCTAAAAATGCTGTAAGGATTCTGTCCTAAAGAACTGCTTTACAATAAAATACTTTTTATTGTTGCCTTTATACCTTCAAATGTCAACCATTTTCCAATTTAAATTGTACCAGTCTGTGAGTTCAATAGGTGTTGGGTGTGGAGAAACCGTGTGGAGAAGAGTGGTGTGGAGAGAAAAGGGTAGCTGGAGACAGGAGAAAGTGAGTCTGAAGCATTTTCTTTTCAGTAACTTAACTGTTGCTTAGCTTGTCTTATCTAACTGCACTGTGAGAAGAAAAAAAGTAGAAATGGAGAATATTACCTTTTGGTGATGTGATTGTTGGTTAGGCAGTAGAACATAAGAGAAGATGTCTTGTATCAAAATAGAATAGGTTTGTGGGAAAGTTGCTGGAGAATGAGGAAATGAGAAAAAAACAGAAAATTGCCTAGCAGAAGTTATGGCAATACAGAGGCTTGTTTGAGGTGAGAGAGAGTTATTACTTCCAGGATGATTGGTATGTATGGAGTCTRCTTCTCCACAATTCCCTTGGCAACACAATCTGCCCTCCAAGTACACACTTATAAGAGTAAATGAAGAGTAGAGCGGAATGGARACACCATGGCCAAACTTTGTTGACTTCTCTGCAGAGGTGGTAACCTGACAGTGCTGTGCGGCTGATGAGTGAGTGGAGGGTGGAGTGGATTGATGACACCACTGCCAAACTCTGTTGTACTCCCTGCAGAGGTGGCAACCTGGTCTTCCCATGCAGATGATAAGCCACATAGTACGATAAGATGTCTGGTGCTGGGCCAACAATGGTGATAGATMAGTCCCTTCCGAGAGACTTTGCTCAGACTTCTCATTCTAATTCCATTATCATACCAATACACAACTCCATCTGGGAAGTCACCTGCTTCCAAGGAAAGACCACTTCTCACTAGAGAGGATGCTCTCTAGATTTTTTGATTAACTCGGGAGACTTTTTAGACCAAACAATAACAAAAGTATGTATGACTAGAGTCATTCAAGCTCCACCCAAATGTAAAAGAAAATATACATAAAGGTAAACTAAGGAAGAAAAAAAGGGTAGGATTAAGGAAAGAAAGAAGAAGGAGCAGAACAAAGGAAGAAGGAACGGGGAAGGAGGAAAGAAGGAAGAAAAAGGAGAAGAGACGCCATTGTAACTTCTGGATCAGTCGAACTCCTTTCMGCAGAACTGGATCAGCAGAACTCCTTTCCTCTCCTGCCTGAGGAGACTACTCGAGACTGAGAGCCCTCTCTCGTATCCTGGGATGCATGCTTGTACATCAGGCACTAGCTAAGAACCCCACACTGTAGTAGAGAATTTCCTGTACTGACATCCAAAATCTGTTCTCTAAGTGTTGTGTTTGAATAAATCGCCCTATTTGCGAACTTGACTACTGTTTTGAAGGCAATCGGACCTGCAGAGAAGTCTGCAGTTAGTAGACCATTCATGATCTCAATACTGCCAGGGTCAGGCTTATAGCTGATCATACTATTTGTGAACTTGATTCGCTGTTTTGAAGGCAGTCAGACTTACAGTTGAGAGGCTGTTTGTGAATCTGATAACTGCCAGAGTTGAACTTATAGTCGAGCATACTATTTGGGAATTCATTTTGCTCCTAGGATGGTGATCGGACCTACAGTGGACAGACTGGTAGTGAATCTGGTATTGCCAGAGTCAGGCTTATAGTTACTGCAGTATTTGGTGTCCCTATAAAGAGATGAGTCCAGTTGTCCCCAGCCCCTCTAATATTTGAGGATCAGCTGTAATGCAAACTCYTAGCAAATTCACATCCCCTGCCCCATCAAACTGCAACGATATTTGTTTATGTTTTTATAGTATTGCTGGATTAGTCATATTATATAGAGAGTAAACAAGAAGGCAGGAAAAAAAAAACATTTGAGGAGAAAATAAGCAAATAAACAAACAAAACTCACTGGAAGTTTTCAGGGGAAAGACTGCACAAAAGGTACAGGTTCATGCAAAAAGAGATGTTCTTTAATAATACTAAAGCTTCAGTCACTATCCTTTCAGAGTCCAGTTATCAGGGAAATATAGCAAATCAAATGATAGAGGAAGAGGTGAAAAGAAGGACTTCTGATTTAATCTTAGTTTAGGATAATTATGATTTGTTTCCCTTCTTCAGCTATTTCTTTTTAATAAACATTTGTAGTTGTATTGCCTACTTCAGGTGGTGTGAATAATCTGCTTTGCCTGGGCATCTCTACAATCAAAAAGCCATGGGCCTAAAGAACCTGCCCCAATTCCCATTAAATTCTGCAGCATATTGATAAGGTAAGTATGCAAAGATCCTAGAAAGTTCTGTAAAACATGTAAAGAAGTGGTTTGTATATCAGAGGCATCAGGATAAGAAGATCTTCTAGTGAATAGTGTTAATGTGGTTTGTTTGACATATAGAAATATATCAGGAGCAGACTTAAATCTTGAGATTAACAAGAGAAATCCCAGATTAATTAAAGCTGTGTGTTCTGTAAAGGTGAGATAAGAGTTTGATACCAAGGAGCAGACCTATCTTGATAAACTACTGGTCTCCTGTAACGCCTCTCCTGTATGGCCAAGAGGAGCTGTGCAGCTACTTGGAAATAAGAGACTAACTCAGTTCCTACAGGGAAGAGAAGCTACTCCAGTCTTATTGCTGGAGGAGCAGAGTATATCATTCCTGGAGGAGCAGAGCATATCATTTTTTTATTTGGATCAAGTCATTATTCCAGTTATCTTGATTATTTCCGATAGCACAAAGGAAGAGAAGCTGTGGCAGACCAAGTATTTGAGCATTTTAGGCAGCTGAGGAATTGCACCTTTGCTACCCTTGTCACCCTCCTGAACTAGCTGAAATTTAGATATCCTTAGGTCAGCTACCTTTCCTTGTGAATTACAAGGACTAGACTCCTAGAACCTATTAACTATGTTCCTTAGAATTTCATCCACAACAAAGAGTTAATTTGAGAATGTGTCGTCAGAGAGATGGGAAGCTGTAAAAATCCTGGGTGAAAAATGGGTGAAGCTGTGAACATCCTGCCAATATGAAAACAGGCAAATTATTCTAATTGCTATTGTTTTGTATACTTCATATTTATGGGGTTCATTTGCCTTGTTTTTCTGTGTTTTTACTGAAACATGATCAGAAATCTGCTACGCAAGATAATATTTTTAAGCTCTGTTAACTTTCCTCCAGAATGAAACCATTGTTCATTCCAAATATGACCTACAGGAAGATTTAATATCCATACTATTAACAAAAGCAGCTATATACATTTCCACTGACTCCCCGCTGGTGATAGATTCATAAATACAAGGGGACATGCAAGTGGACATTTTGTCTTAATACCATCCGAGGTCATTGACGATGGAGAAGTTGATCCAGGGATGTGAAACAGCCTTGTCTGTATACTTGTCTGTCTGACCTCTTCAGCTGTAAAAACAACTCCTCATTCATACAGGAAATGAGAGAAAAATCTTACTCTTTCTCACTGGATTAGTGTTCTTCCTCTTATTTGCAATAAACTTTATTTTTGGATGACAATAAATCAATGGTGTTTTAGAAGATGTTTCTRATACATTCCTATATGTCACATAAAGAAACCAACATCAGTTACAGAATTACACAGAGTGTCTGAGATGATTGGGAGGACCAACCTCAGCTTCTTTATACAAAATAAATCATATTCCTAAATCCACCTGAAAAAGAACTACTTTGCAGTGTTTCACGTAGACTCCAATTACTCCAGACAGGACTTTCTGCTGATCAGACTTTTCTTCTTAATTATCTGTATTTTTTAAAAATATCACTTGGAGGCCACAGTCAGGTCCATCACTATTTTAGATATTTTCAAAATACCAAGCAAGAAAGAGGACATAATCAGGCCGAAAGATATTCTAAATCAGCAAAGACCAATCTAAATATGGAAACTGATTATTTCTTCTGCGTTTGGGGAAAAATGATGCAGATCTGACATTTTAATTTAGAAACACTTGCAAATTCTACTAAAAAACCCCTCCAAATGCATTTTAAATTATTTCCAAAAATCAAGATAATATTTGCTTTATCAAAGTTATGAAAATATTATATCTTTTTTATACATTAAAAGGCTCTAGTTTTTTTGGGTTTTTTTTTGGTTTTTTTTTTTTTTTTTTTTTTTTTTTTTTTTTTTTTTTTTTTTTTTTTTTTTTTTTTTTTTTTTTTTTTTTATATATATATTTATGTTTTTTTTTTTTTTTTTTTTTTTAGTTCTAACGAACTATTTTATTCTTTGTATTGCAGAGTTTCTTTTGGAATAACCTAGAAGAGCCGTTTTATTCTATTCTCATGAATGAAACCAACAAGAAAAGAGTACCTTGCTTCCTTAAAAAGATGAGGTGATAAAATATTTTCAGCACCTGTTTTTCCTGGATTAATCCTTCTTCTTGGATATTTTTCCAAACTGCATGAAACAGATGTTTCTGTTTGCAAACGTTGCTGTATGTGTTTGTTAGGGAGAGTCTTCAACTTCATTCAACTGCTGTCCATGTAATAGGTATAGGAGAGTAGAGAATCCTATACAGTCTATATATTACAAGCTTTACAAGAGTCTACAGTGCTGGTCAAATATTTAGTACATGGACAAAGCACCCTTTCTGTGGTCCTTGAACTTCCTTGCCAAGGATGTTTGGAAATGAGATTCCATAACTGGAAATGAAAGGGGTTGGGGCTACAGCAAGCCATTATTAAATATTTTTAAATGATGTTTCAGCTGCCATGATATGGGTAATATTCTAGTGGTTACTCATTACTTGACCACATCTGTGATGTGCTTCTTCAGTGTCCTTATTAAGACCTATGTGCTGTACTCTTTCTAAGTAGGAATCTGCTATAAGTAGATTATGTTCCTAAACATTGAGTGAGATTCAATCTAAAAATACATAATTTTTATTTATTCAAATGCCAAGAAAATCATGTGTTTTTTTTCTTATATAATTATTATGTTTTTTTCTTAATTCACTTTTAACATTTCTTAAGTTTTAAAAGCCTGTTCTGATAATACTAATTTTAAACAGATGACTAATATGTAGTTCTAGTTTTATGAAGATCTGATAATTACATATTAAGTCTCACTGCAAAATGAAGCTCATTTTTTATAATTATAACTTTGAGGGTTGGTTGTGGGGCCTCCCTCTTGGTTTCTTCACAATAGCTTAATTCCATGGTTTCCATTTAGAATACATACACCAGTAGCTTATCTGTTGAAGTCTTCAACTCAGCATTATATTTGCTTCTTGTATGTCAAAGAATACATCCTTTTTATTTAGTAGGACAGTAACAGAAATGTCTTTGTATCCATGTTATCTACTTAACAAATGTTTCCTTCCTTTTCCTTTTTTTTCTTTTTTATTGGAACATTTTCTCTAATTGTTTCAATATTTCATGTAGGTTTTTTTTTTTTTTCTCTTAGCCTGTGTGTTACCATTTCCCAGATGAAATGCTAATTAACCTTTCCCTAATAATCGTTTTAGAAAATTCCCTTTGTGGGTGCTCATGGATGGTAAAGTCTGGTTTATCGTTCAACTCAATATAACTTTTTAATTTCATCCCTAATTTCGTCTACCACCAAGGGAGATTTCAAATTAAAATTATTAAGCTGCCTGTCAATTAACAGGAATGTTTGAATAATTTGCCTTGCACCCCGACTGGTAGGTACATGCTCTGATTAGATGATTGTTCTTCATGATAGACCAATACATTATGGTCCAAACAACTCATTTGTATGTCAACACACTTTACAATCTTGTCCACAGTGGGCACGTGCCACAATAAGCGTAGCCAGTATCCAGTGCAGCTTCAGGGACATTCCACACTATAATATATTGACATTTGCGTACAATGGTCATATCTATGCTCAAAACTATGTACTTAAATATTTCAACTGATATAAATTAACACCTCTTTAAGGTTTTTTTTTTTTTTTAATCTCAGCTGATAAATAATGCTTGTCTCATGTTTCTTGCCTCTTCCTGTTCCTTGAAAATATTAAAGCGACAAATGTATCTCAAGTGTATAATACTATTGGAGGGAAATATCAAAGGGTCTGTACTTTTTCAAATATTATGTTTTTCAGTTAAACATAAATTAACATCAAATTACAAAATTAACATCAAATAGAAGGTCAGTCACACATTCTGCCTTTTCTACTAAGCACATTGGACAGAGACAGGTCTCAAAACTGTATTCTGTTTTGTCTATGCTCCTGATTTGCTGATAAGTTAACACAGTAGTGTTTCAGGCTGTCTAAGGAGAAAAAAAAAATAAAAAGATTGAAAACGGCAGTGATTGTAATACATTCAATTGCATAAAAATTAAGAAGGCAAGCAAGCAAGCAAGCAAAAACAACAAAACAACAACAACAAAATGGCAGTTACTATGACCTAGTTGGACTGCAATTAAACCACTCTGTCTAAGTCTGCCTAAAGAAGAATATCTCAACTTCCTTTTTTTCCTGATGACCTGTTCTGTTCAAAACTGTCCTTTAGAATTCGGATTGCACAAAACATCCAGAGACTTTGTCTGTAAAAACAGATATGCATCTCAGTCCTTCAATTTTTAGCAGTAGAAAATACCAGAAAAAAAAGACATCTAAAACAATCAAATTGCTATCTTGAAATGTCAGCACTCAGATTTAAATACTAAAGATAGGGAGATGCATACATACAGAYATGCACACATCAACACATACATATATACACACACACAACCCACCCTCTAGTGATCTTGTCAGAGGTACAATCCACGTGAAACACCAGTTCCTGTGGCATGCTGGCAGAAGGATTTGGAACTTKTTGACGTAAGTTCCTTTAAAATATTTTCTTTCATTACAACCAGTCTTACCAACAATATTTGAGATGAGAATTTGTTCATGTGCTCACTTTGCTTCCTCTGCTTCACAGGGGGATTTAGCCTGAGGTAGCTAGAAGGCCAGAATCACACCAATCATTGATATAAAATTTTAAATTTTAAATTCACCTTTTAATGAAGATGGGCATCAGGAAGGAATTAGCAATTTCTATTCAAAGGATTATTGAGTCAATTAGTCATTTTTAGCTGGGCCACTATCACTTTCTAGTCTCCATTCCCTAGATTTTGTAAGGAACAAAAACTGTTAAGAGTTTTTCCTGTTAAGAATCTCTGCCTCTCTTTTTTTTTTTGTTGTTCTTAATTTATTCTCAAGGCTTACCAGAACTATTAGAGCAGGGCAGATGAAATCCATAGCCTTTGAATAACCCTCTTCCATAACAATTATCTGTGTTTATTTTGTTTTCCCAACACATATCAGAACCATCCAATAACTTTGAGCTAGAAACATATAGTTGAGATCCTACTTATCTGAGCAATGTCCTGAGGCAGRCTTCACTTCATGACACTTTGATACCGCATTAAATCCTTCTAGTGAGATTTCTAGTATGATATATATCTTCCTAATTAGAAGTGGCAGAATAAAAAAAAAAACAAAAAACAAACAAACCAAAAAACTCACCCTTTGGCTACAGTGTAATTCCCATGGAAGAATGTTCTGTGGTTATCCAGAGAAACTAGTTTTATTATGATTAGCTAACTTGGCACATTAGCTCTGTATCATCCATTTCAGGATATCTGTTATCTGCTATCCAGATCTCTTAAAGATTTTGATAGTTCTGTTAAGTTCTGTCACCAAAAATTTACCAAAACAGCTTTAGGTTATTTTTTCAGAGACTGCTTCTGTTTATACATTAAAGAACAATTGGATAAACATGAGAGTCTAATTACTGAAGTAGAGACAAAACTGCAGATCTTTCTACCAGGAAACTGTTTAACTGTTTGTGCTTAGCATGAGGATGCTCTCTGGGGGGAGGGGTGTGGATCTTTTTTGTTCTTGATGTTCATGGAATCTATGAATCTTGATTCCTGTGACAACTTCATCTACAGAGTATGAAGGAGAGATATATATGCTTATCTGCAGAGATGAATGACACAATGATGAGAAAAAGAGTTTGAAATCTGACACATTAAATCCCTTCCAGAAGAGGAAGATCTTGAACTAAGATCTGCAGATCTCTTGTATAAATGTGCTACAAGTTATATTGCTATACAAKTATACCTCTGGTAATTGTATTTTAAAAGATAATAAAACCAGATTTCCTGTTTAAAGCAAAAATATTATTAATAAGAAGAAAGTGAGTATCTGAATCTATACAGATATCTGAAAAACAAGAGATTTAGAATTTGGCCCAGGGTAGAAAGAGACTTCTCATTGCTTTTCTTTATAAAACATATCAAACACAAATAGGCTACGGGATCACCTACAGAGGTTTTCCAATGTCTAGTGCTTACTAGCTACCTATGGAGAATAAATTCCGCCCATTATGAGCTCTCTGATCATCTCCATGCATCAAATGATGAATCTGTGCTATCGAATGTGGACCTGGAGCACCCGTAGCCTGGTATTGAAACRTCAGCAAAGAGGAGCTACAGAGACACCTAAAGCCTTTTATCACTAACTRTCTTTACTTGTTCAGGTGTATTATTTATGCGGGTCAAATATTCTCCATCCAAATTGTGTACAAAACCACTGTAACAAATGGATGAGTGGAAGAAGATTTTCTTCTATAAATACTTTGTGAATAACCAGGAAGCTCAAAGTCAGACAGCTTGTTATTAGTAATATGAAATCTGACCAACTTTGGTCATGTTGGCTCTGGGTTTTAAAATCCTGTGTTTCAAAAAATCACTATTATATACAATTCTGATATCTRTACTTTAAATTAGAAATGCTCAAATATGTTGCTCCTACCACCTTTTGAATTTTAGGATCTGTCTCATCATACAGCACAAAAGTTGGCAAATTTATCCAGGATTTGGAAGAACACAGAAGAGTAATTTAGAATGACAAGTTAAGCACTTAACTTGCATTTAAATTTCAAGTGTTGAGAGAGACAGTCATACTAAAATAATTGACAAAGCATCCTGCATGAACAATAGAAGTATGTAAGTAATTTTGTAGAGGAGGTGAGGAGGGAGGCAAATCTGGTCAACCTCATCTAGTGTTTCTAAACTGAGGATATKAACAACAAACTTTAAATAGATATTTCTGTTTTACTCCATTCATTGGATAAAGAAAGATTTAGAGTGCTAAAATAAGATTAGAGAGCTAAGGAGGTCCTGCTCGTCCATCCCTTGAGTGTTTTCSAAAGACTCTTCTCTCTCAGGTGCCTGAAATCTCACACAGACACTGAAGGCAGATTTCAGATGATATTACTAAAAATAGTAAGATTCTGATTGATTTAGAGTGGCTTGTTGATGATGTTTTACTTTCAAATCTGACAGTAGCCATTTTAAAGGAATAGCTTTTTGGCTATTTGAACTGGTCAAGGATGAATAAATCCTGGATCATATTGATATCATTGTATAATTCCTCTCTTTATTMTGGCTGCCTTTATTCTTTCATCTTCTATCCTTATTGCAAAATCTTTAAAGTAAGAATGGTATGATTCCCTCGTCTTCACTTTCCTCTCTCTCTTTTTCCCTTTTCCCATTCCTTTCTCTTTTCCCATTGCAGGTTTGTGCAATAACAAAGGGAACTGTCACACAGTCCATTCTGTTCTTACTTCACAATAGGAACAGTGGTAAGAATAAAGTTTCTCTCTTTTAATTCTCAARATATATCAGTTTTGTTCTGCAGTGCTGTATATAATGTCATAATGCCTCAATTGTCAAGTGGGCTTTTGATTCASAACCTSTAATAATTTAAAAYAAACAAAACCCACAACCTCTGGGCAACATTTGCCAGTCTCTTGAAGTAATGCATTTCAGATAATGGAGATGAATTTACAGTATGTCTCCCTGGTGATAGCTGTAACTTGTGTATTATTTACACAAGCTGTAAATAATTGGTTTAGTGGGATTTTTTTTTGTGTGTGTAAGATGTTTTCCTTATGTCCTCAAATATGTATGGGKTTTTTTTTCTGATTTTTTGTTTTTCCTCTGCAAAGTGCTACAACTGTACAAGACAAGAATATTTTGAAGGAAATAGTATTTGTTTGTGGAGCATGACAATAAGTATTGTCTTTCTCTCCTGGAAGGCTATATTTCTGGTTCCATTTAGTCTTAGAAGTTCGAGTAGAAGTTCRAGCAAAGTTGCATCTACTTTATTATTAGCAACATCTTATTCACGTTGTGATCATACTGCATAGCATCTGTGCTACAGACACCTTTCTATTTTCACTAGGCATTTTCAGGACTTGCACAAGAAGTGAAAGGTGATTAGGTGAAAGAGAATACACTGCATATGTGGAAAAAATAATTCTTTGTCAGTGCTATTAATGGTTTGGCAGTAAGAAATCTCAAACTACCTTATTATTACAGAAAAACTTCCCTAATAGCACTATTGGTCATGTCGAAAAACAAATATACAAACCCCTGTCTAGTAGCCTTCCCTTTCCTCTGATGTTATTCCGACTCTTCCACTGCTCCTCCAGTTCTTACAGATGTTTCAGTTTTTCTCCAGGAAGAACAGTGGGGAGACAGGGAAAGGCTATGATAAATTAGGCACATCCTGAGATATTCATGTGGAGAGAAGTATGATCTTCATGCTGGAAGCTTCTCTCTCCTCAATCTTAAATCCCCTTGTTGGTGCTTTTGCATGTTGAGTGTCACAGACTGTTTAATTTTTCCAGTTCAACTTCGAAAATTGCACAACTCCCTCTCCAAGCCTCAGCTGAAACAAAAGACTTTTGTTTGCTATGAAATGGCAGTCAAGGTGGGTCAGGCCTTTATTTCTTATGGAGTTCCCAGGGATTTGGTCACAACAGATTGACAATAGTCACTTCCTTACTAGGGAACTGTTACAACAAGCTGAAACGAGCTCAGGCCAAAGGACAGACAAGCCCTGAGACCTTGCCGTGAYAGGTCAGTGTAAAAACTGTAGTCTTTTATCAGCAGTATCAAAAATCAAATRCACTTGGCTGTACCTTTATTTTAACCTTGAATTGTATGACTAACTGTTCTGTAGCAGTCATTCTAAAAGACGTTTCAGAAGATGTTTTGAATTGCTGTTTATATATGTATTTATTTATTTATTTTACTCCTCAGAACAAAGCTATGCACTTTGCTGATACCAGAGTRCCCTCTCTGTCCATTAGGTATCAGTCTGGTGGCAGGCATTTTAACAGAGAGATGCTAAGCATCCTTTTTTTAATAAACTTGCTAGAATACTTGCTAGAAAACTTACTTAGCATGTGGGGAACTTACTGAGAAATCCTTGGAGAAACACTTTTAAGTGAACTTTTGGCAAGCCTGGCTTGGTTGCATCTATGCTGCTTATCTCCGAAACAATTTACTCTCATGCAGAAGTGGTCTATGTGTGCCAAGATCAGGAGCAAGCCAATCCACAGCTAATATGGATAGCAGAGGTTCAGATTTGAATATGCACTTGAAACTAAAGAGAATAATTTGGCACTGGCCTCATGAACTCTGAGACTCAGTTTCTCATTTATTCCTCTTTGGGAGGTTTGCAGGACACAAATTTGTTTTGACACATATTTGGAATATTGGAATATTTTACACCTCTTTTACTTGGCATCTATTCTGTGGCATGGGAAACTYGTTTTGAATTATGACCGTCTTTAATAAGACCTCATAAACATTTCCAACCTAAGTTCATTGCTGCTCTTCTATATACAGGTTTTTTTTTTTACGACAGGGTGAACTTGCAGCAGTCTGCCTAATATGCAGCACATGAGTTATATGAACAGAAAAAGGTCAATAATATTTGCAGACTAAAAATACATATAGAAAGAGTTATAGCTTATCAATACTTATCAATACAAGTATCGATAAATTAAGGGCTGTGAATATTCTAGATATACTGCAGTAGTTTTCAAATAGATTTTCAAAAGCAAGTACGAATAGAGTATGAGCAACTGAGAAAAGAATAGCAATCAGAAATGAAGAAAATGAAAAAATGAAGAATTAATACTGTGTAACAAGAAATACTTTTCATCAGTAACAGCTGGTATCCAAATGAAGATGGCTGGGACTGAGAATTACATACTTCTGCCAAAATAATTATTCTTGATTTTCCCATTCCCTCTACCCAATACAGAAGATCACATTTCCCAGATGAAATTAGTCAACTATCTAAACAAGTCTGGTCTCATTCGTGGTCCAAATCACCAAAATTAGTGCGGAGGCTCTAACCTGCTGCTCTGGAGTTATTGACCTCTTCCCCATTTCCCCTTTTCGCCACTTTTAGCAATAACCCAGACTTCATGCATACCTCAGTTCTCATTGTTGCTTTAAAAAAAAATAAAATAAAATAAAATAAAATAAAATAAAAT
The DNA here is from genome assembly GCA_003342815.1 of Eudromia elegans. Taxonomy (NCBI): domain Eukaryota; kingdom Metazoa; phylum Chordata; class Aves; order Tinamiformes; family Tinamidae; genus Eudromia; species Eudromia elegans. The sequence continues at coordinate 403,562 of PTEX01000318.1, forward strand.
AAAATAAAATAAAATAAAATAAAATAAAATAAAATAAAATAAAGATAGAGAAAAGAGAAAAGAGAAAAGAGAAAAGAAAAAAGAGAAAACAAAAAAAAAGTGTTCTATAAAACTTCTTTGCCTTTTTCTTCTGAGACTCCTAGAGTTACTCTGGAGGTGCAAATAAAATACTATTATATGGCACTGAGCACACTGGGAGGTATGTCTTTTAGTTCCAAAGAGCATTGAAAAGGTTACTAAAGGTTACTTCTTAACTTGTTCAGATTTTTCCTCCTTTGAGTGAAAAATTCAAGGGTTAGAGTCTACCAGTTCCTCTCTGTCCRTTTTCTGACTGAATTCTGCTACAGAAGGAATGAGCATTTTTATTTGTTTTATTCTGAGGTCTTTTCTATTCTCAAATTTGCTGATAACAAAGTTATGCCAGCATCAGAATCTGTATAGCTCCAGTGGTAACCTTGCTTATTAATTTTACAGATTTTATTTACAGTTTTACAGAAATAAAACCAAAGCTTCCAAAGCTTTTTTTTCACATATAGGTTAATTATGATGCAGATGGAACAAGCTGTAGCTTAACCTGTTCCAGGGACAGCRAGATCTCCTGTTATCCAGCAAAAATAGACTCATCTTCTTCCTCACAATTATTGCATGAAAGTAGTTGGATTAAATCCTAATCCATTGATGTTTTATTTCTGCTGTAAATTCAGCTCTAGGAATACCTCCCTCTCTATTCCACTATAGCAGAAGATCGAGAGKAGGTTCCTCAGTAGTCCAGAAAAGGAGCCTTTACAAATACCTGCTGGAGAAAAGAGCAGCTACATTAAATGGACCAATGAGTAGGTATGAAACATTTACTTTATGTATGCTTGTTTTACTRTATTTGAGAAGCCATATGATTTAAAAAAGCTGCACAAGTTACTACTGAAACCTGCATTGCTCATAGTCTGTGAGATGGTTGAAGAGGCTTGGAAGTTTGGTGCAAGATGAAAGATGGACCATTCTGCTCTAGGTCTCCTCCATGCAGGAGCTCTGCTAKATCTCAGGAGCAGAAGCAAACACATGAGTGAAGAGTAACCGAAGTTCTTGGCTAAGCAGCAGTGACTCAATATGAATACCTGGCAAAGTGAGGAGAGGMTGTAGGAGCAGGTAGAAGGACTGATTAGCAGAATGAGTGGATAATGGGATTAAGGAGAAAAGCTCACTAGTAGGAGGCTGCACACCACAAGATCCACTGTATCCCTAGTCAAGCTCTGTAACTCAGAGAGATTTGATAATCCCAGAACAAAAAGTAGATGTTATTGAAGGAGGAGGAAAAGAATCTGCTGCCCTGGCAGCTCCCTTATCAAACAAGAGGGCATTAAACAGCAGAAATAAAGTATTGTACATTATGTTGTTGGTTTACCTCAGCTGTTTCAGTTCAGAGCAGGCAGAGTCAGAGTCTATCTTTAGAATTTTCTCCTTCAAGTTTATCACATTTTTAAAAATATAATAGGAAAAATGAAAGAAATATTTCCCGATGTCTAGTCAAATTACCAGGATTTCTCTTTTTTCTACTCTGTCTAAACYGTAAACTAATATTGTACAATATTTAAGTCACATTGTCATGCCTGTTGACGTAGTAAAGAGGCATTGACTTTAATTTTCAAAATTTGATTGGATAGTGTCTTCTTGTTGATAGGTATTTGCTCAAATTAAGTATTCTGTAAATTAAATTCTGATGTCAAATAGAATTAGAACTCATTTCTGTATCCTCATTCTCTTATTTGCTAATATATACACATTGTAATTCATTTGCAGAATTCCCTACCACATATTTCATGTCATATATTTATTTATTTATATTCAATATTTTCCAATCATTCTGAATTTTCCCTAAGGAAAATTTTAATTTTTAAGTTTTGTACATTCATTGCCTCATGGGTGTGATGAAAAAATGCAAATAAATATTTTTAAACTAATCTATTAGTCTCACATTTTCTCATATATGTTTTTTCTCAAGAGTTACATTTCTCTACAATTAAAATGCATGCTTCATTGCCTTTCTCAATTTTCAATAATTATAAATTCTGCTGAGTGTAGACTGTTGCTATGATATGCTCACATAGCAAAAGCAGCCAAGCCTAAACATAGAAAGGTGTAAGATTGTTCATCTCCTCACCAATAGCTCATCCAAAGATAATCAAGCATTTTTCTTTCTTGGTAAATTACAACATTGTCTGTTGTGATATGGTGAATTTTCTGGTATGAATGTATGCATTTCAGTGAATTTATGTAAAAGAAAAAAATCTCAGTGAAGGCACTGCTATATAAAAAATATACATTAAAATATACATTAAAATTAAGCCCTTATGSCTTAATAAACGGTCAGTTTAAGTTGTTATCACTTCAGTAGAGGGTTATGTATCTCCTCAAATATTTTAATAGATTTTGTCAGATACTGCTTATCTATTAGTTCTGCAGTTTCTTGGTTCCCATTATAAGCATTTTGCTTTGGTCCACAAGACAGACTGGTCTGGCACATATCTTGCATCCATGAATTTGCTGGATTTGAATGTCACAGAACTGACATATTATTTCAATAGATAGAGTCTTTTTAATTTTGTTATGCTAAACGGACAGATGTATGTCATTGTTACCAAAATAATATGGCATTTATTTTGCCAGTGATATAGAATACACGTCACTTGCATGAGTGTGATTAATATGAATGTAAGTATTAGCATCTATAAAACACTATAGAACTAGATTCTAAAATAACAGTGAATTTAGGTAAGAGATTTGTTAGTTTGGCTTTTGTTTTCACTGTAAGATGGGCAAAATTAATCGAGTGAATATTTTTTGTGAAAAATATTMGGCCCATAACTACACAATGGTCTAATGTTCTGCCATATGTCAAATGATGTTTAAATTAATAAATTACCATAATAATTGTATAAATTATTTTTTCACTTCCACAAAGTTAAATAATATTTGTATAACAGGAGTCTGTTCCAAACAGGGCTCATTGCCAAAATTACAATGGGATTAAAAAGCCTAATCATGCACAGAAAATAAATGGGTAGTTTCTGCTAAAATGTGTGGCTCAATTCAAGGAAAGCTACAGAAGCTTTCTGAAGGTCTGAGACAAGCTTTCACTGTAGATCCACTGAGAAACACCAGGTAGTAGATTTAATTGATTTGCTTTAGCTGTGATAAGAAGTCAATGGTGGAGGTGAAGAGAGGAGTGGTTTTTTCTTAAAATATCAACTGTTATGATAGAACTAAATAGGGATGAGACATTATATGTATGGTTGACATAAYTGGAAAAACAAATGGATTGCTACTTAAAAATAAATTTTGGCAAGCATTCAGAAAATATAGTGACTATAGTGACATRTAGTAAATTTACAGTGAGATTCAGACTAGATGATCATATCCGTCCCTTCTGATTGTGCCTAAAAAGAAATTCTTCCCAGGTTGAGGTCCATTGAACCACATTTATATATCTCATCACTGTCGATAAGTGGGACAGTAGTCTGATCCGGTGGAATTTGAACCATTCTCCTGAGGTTTAAAATGAGCCCTGTATACTAATATCTTCTGTTTCTATTACTGCACAAAATTTATATGATGACAAAAGAATATCACACTCAATGTACCTGAGTAAAGTTAATAATATATTAGGCTAAACTGTTCTTTTCAATATTAATTTGTTTAAAAGCTGAAGTAGACAYGCTAAGCAAAGGAATGTAAGAAAGATTGTAACAGTTTAAGGATTAGAAGCTCTAAAATAACAACATGTATTTTGCAGAATACTGTATGATTAAGCTTTAAAAATTTCTCATGTGTATTAAATTATTTTAAATAGAGTTTTTAAAGACCCTTATAAAATCACTAGTGACAAAAATTAACTATGCAGCTCTTTACATGCACTCAGTGAAACTGAAATCTTTTTTAGTTAGAAACTTGTCATATTTTAAATATGAATATATATGTTAGATAAAATATCTCACATAAAAATATATGCATAGATGTAATTTATTGTATGTATTTGAATTATGTACTAGGTCTGTGATTTTAATCATACTCATCTATCTAGCTAAATGTAATAAATAGCACATTTACTGTAAATGTGTGACAGAGTGATATTTGGCCTCCATGCTAGATATAATTTTAAATGTTTGCCAAGCTGTGATTGAATTTTGCTTTGATGAAACAGGGCATTCTTGAATTTCTAACATAAATTATAAAATACAAAGTAATTTTGGGGATGAAGTTTTTGCATTTGAAAATGTCATTAGCAGAAAATTAGGTATTTTCTGCTGATATCCCATAGACTGTAGGCCATCTTTATCATTGCAGATGGTCATGTTCATAATCCATATGCCAGAGTCAGGAATAATCTCAAGGTCTTTTTGATCTTCATAATATCTGAGCTCTACTGAGAAGGGTGAATGTGTCTGAAATATTCCAAACAGTACAATGTAAAACATATTCCTTCTTTATGGCTTATGTTATCAGCAGAGAAAGACAGAGAAAGAGAGAAACAGAGACGGAGACAGGGAGAGAAAGGAGGAGAAAGAGAAAAATAAAAAGAGATAAAAGAGAAAAAGAAATTCTGCCAAGGGGTCCTACATAAATATTTGTGTGCCAAAGATTTTATGAAGGTCCCTGATATCCTTAAAATACTATGATTTCAGCAATGACACTTGGTACCCAACTCCCACAAAAAGTACTCAAATAATCTTGCATTTTGGACTCCTGATTTTTTTTTTGCATTTTTATTAAGATTAGAAATGATAAATGCAAGAGAATAAGAAATATTAATACATAAGATAAATGCTGGATAAGGCATGAAAAGTGATAGTTGCATCTTTTGAAAAGAAAAAGCTTTTTTTATTGCAGCACAGTATTCTAAAATGAGAAATCTCATGGAAATGTTACATAAAATCAACTTTCAAGAAATTAAAGAAAAATATTGGATACAATAAAAAATATTATTGTCTCATTTCACATACCAGAGCAAAATTATTTGAAAATCTTGCAATTTTTGCACTTGGCATCAGATTTTCTAAAGTATGAAGGGGTGTGGCTCAAACTGATCTATCATCTGTCATCCTCATCCAAACTTTCATACTTGATAGAAGCGTAGGCTAGTTATGGAAACCTGCTTGAGGTTAAAAAATAAATAGGTTCAGTTCCTCTAATTTATTTCCTGGTATACTTATTTATGGTAATAATTTTTGTGTTGGAATAATATTTATCCTTGCAAGTTTTGAGAGATACATACAGGCTTTAAAATTATCTTTGCTTCAGAAGACTATGCAGATGAATATTGAAAAAGACTTTCCAATCCGTGATGGGTTTTTAAGTCTTCCTTCCTTCCTTCCTTCCTTCCTTCCTTCCTTCCTTCCTTCCTTCCTTCCTTCCTTCCTTCCTTCCTTCCTTCCTTCCTTCCTTCCTTCCTTNCCTTCCTTCCTTCCTTCCTTCCTTCCTTCCTTCCTTCCTTCCTTCCTTCCTTCCTTCCTTCCTTCCTTCCTTCCTTCCTTCCTTCCTTCCTCTTTATCCTGGTGAAAAGCAAGACTTCGGTGTTTGCTGCTTGAGAGCCTTTAAGCCTACTGACAAGTAAGACAAATGTGTAACAGTTGCAAGGTGGGATTTAATTTCATCTTTCTCATTTGCCGTTCTCTAGGTATATGCTCTGCTTCCTTCAGCAAGGACTAAGTTATAGCGATGTCACAGGGAAACCTTTGGGGAAAAAGAAGCAAACAAACCTAATGTAAATTGTCCAAATCATTTGTAATTGTTCAAATGGTCTGCATTACAACAAACACCATATAAATGAGATCTTGGCTTTCACTCACATTAGCACTACTTGTTATCTTACAAAATGTAAGTACTTATTTTATTACCTAAGGCCATTTTAGTGCCAGGGTGGGCAAGAAGGGATTACATGATCTCAGTGTAGMTGATTATTATATCTTACATTTCTTGGTTGATAGTGAACAATAAAGCCATGTAAATATCAGTGATGTACAAAGAGATAGAAATGCTTCTAATGCTGATGACTGTTAAGGAAAATAAAATTACCTATATGATGCAGGAATCTAAAAAAAWTCTGTGAGTCTGGAAATGTTACTCTTCTTCTAACAAGAAAGCAAGCAAAATGTTTTACAGTTCATACATAGCTAAGACTAAAAAATGTGATCTGCCTTACATTTACTGAGTTAGAGAAGTTTCACTCATATTATTTGGAGGAAAGTGATGCATAACTATGTTCTGAACTTGGTTTCTGATAATTGAATATTTCCCATTCTGAAGTGACATAGAACAACATCTTCTTAGATATAAACAGAAAAAACAACATTTTTATCACTTTTCTATAAAATTAAAAAGCTAAGAAGATTTGGAAAGGCTTTCAGTGAAATTCTCCCTGARTTTCCCACATATTACTTATGTAGGATAAGTTCTAAATAGAGGACTTGGAATATCTTTTTTCATCCCAGGCTCCTAAACAATAGTCTGAGCATGTCAAGGAGAAATGCTGATTTGAAAATAAATAATAAATGTGAGTGTGAATAAAATCAATAAAGTTAATAAAGTTTCTCTCAGGAAACTGAGTTAAAATTTAAGTCAGTAAAAATAAGTTAGACCAAAAGCTAGTCCAAAGCTTGATGATTCTTCTCTCTCAATTCCAGTTCTAGATATAGAATATGTACTTTTGCTCACCAAGGGGAGATCATGCTTGACTAACCTGATAGCCTTCTACGATGGGGTGACTAGATGGATAGATGAGGGCAGCGCGGTGGATGTGATCTATCTGGACTTCAGTAAAGCTTTTGACACCGTTCCTCACAGCATCCTCCCGGGCAAGCTCCAGAAGAGTGGCATAGATGAGTAACAGTGAGGTGGATTAGGAACTGGCTGAACGATAGGGCTCAGAGAGTGGTAATCAGTGGTGCCGAGTCCAGCTGGAGGCCTGTGGTTAGKGGTGTCCCCTAGGAGTCAGTCCTTGGTCCGGTCCTGTTCAATTTATTCATTAACAACCTRGATAAAGGGATGGAGTGCTCCCTCAGCAAGTTTGCTGATGATACCAAACTGGGAGGAGCAGCTGACAGCCCTGAGGGCTGTGCTGCCATCCAGAGGGACCTGGACAGACTGGACAGCTGGGCGACGAGTAACCTAATGAAGTTCAACAAGGGCAAGTGCAGGGTCCCGCAYCTGGGGAGGAATAACCCTAGACATGCCTACAGGATGGGGACCAAACTCCTGGAGAGCAGCCCCGCAGAGAGGGACCTGGGCATCATAGTGGATGACAAGTTGACCATGAGGCATCAGTGTGCCCTCGTGGCCAAGAAGGCCAAGCAGAATAAAATATGCTAGTATAAATACTGGCAGTATTTGATTTAATCAATAGAATGAGTATTTAGTTTAATGATATTTTAGAGATTAATACTTTTTTTTGAGGACTATTTAGAATTCATTCTCATACTCCTATTCTTATCAAAGGCAAAGATCCAATGGTGATACAATATTCTCTTGTTGATTGAGACTGTGATTAAAACTTTACAATCATCAGAAAGGATGATAACAGAAACAACAGTCGCAAAATTCTATAACAGCTCAGAAGCCAGACTTTATTATTGTGGCTCAGTGCTTTACACTGAGTCACTAGTGGAGAATGGAGGGAAAATAAAATCTCTGTGCAAACCCAAGTTGATAATAAGTAAGACGTTCCTCTTTTATGGAAGAATGAACTAAATGAAACAGCCCTAAAAAAAAAAAAAACAAACCCCCAAAAAACTTTCATATTGAGGCAAATTGATCTTCTCAGACTCTTTTTAAGCAGCATAACCATTTTATTTAGAATTAAAAGTTTGATTCTTCATGATGATTTTCAATGATTAATGTTCATTTCATTAATCTCACTAATTACACTAATGATTTTTTGTTGCTGTTTACATCTTTAGGGTCCAAA
>PTEX01000318.1:411547-484987 GCA_003342815.1 Eudromia elegans
TAATGGAAGAAATGCCGTAATCAAACAGCCCTAAAAAAAAAAAAACCAAACCCCAAAAAAACTTTCATATTGAGGCAAATTGATCTTCTCAGACTCTTTTTAAGCAGCATAACCATTTTATTTAGAATTAAAAGTTTGATTCTTCATGATGATTTTCAATGATTAATGTTCATTTCATTAATCTCACTAATTACACTAATGATTTTTTGTTGCTGTTTACATCTTTAGGGTCCAAAAGTGACCAAAACTAGCGTAAGAGATGCTGTGTGTATAGTCTTTATATATAGCTATTGCCTGTCTATATAGAAATATGCATTACATGTAAATATAACACATATATATTATCCATATTTTTATACATACCTATGTGACTACGTACCTATAAATTTTTTTTTATATATATATATATATATACTGAAATTGTTCTGTGTTACACTATAAATATACTACTGAATTTTCCTGTAAACCCTTAACTAGGAAAGAATTTCATCAAAGGATAAGTGAAACTTATGAATGAGTATGAAACTTTGCTGTAAATGACCTTTCCTGAGACTTTTTTTTTTTTCCATGAATCATCATTTGTTTTTTTTATTTCAAGTGTTGCCAAAGATTGGAAATATTGTATGTATGTTTGAAAAATATTTAATAATTCTAAGCTGAAGTCTTAAAAAAATTAGACCCATACTAAAAGCAGTGACAAGATTATCACTTCACAAGAAAAAGAGCAAATGCTATGTATGAGAAGTGGGTAATTAGAATTTATTAGTGAGTTCACATGCTACTTTTGGAGCCAGTCTGTTAATGTATCTTATCATTTCAGACAACAGCTTCAAATACGTGCTAAAAATCAAAGCATTCTATGTATTATAGGCCATCTGTGATTCCTAAGGAAAGCTATAAATAAGAATTACAATTGCTATTTCTTACATCCACTTACTACATAAGACTCTATATTTAGAAGAAAAGGTTTTATTCATTTTTTTCCCCCAGAAATTAGAATTTATTTAATACTTGCTTTGTTTTGCTTTATTGGTTAAGATTTAACATAGTGATGAAAATACTGACAAATTTCTTTTACATCAGAATGATCTCACTACACATATCTAAACCCAATCCAAAATGTAATCCAGAAACCCCAATTAGTGGCTAATTGACTTAGATTGCTTTCCAAGGTGAAAACACCTAAACATTAATATGGGAGTAGCAACTTAATTCAGAGGCTCCCCGTGTGGTGCAATCAGAGAACTTTCCTGACATGAGAAACAGGAGTTCATTTGAATTGTCCACACAGAGGCCTGTGGAAATGCCTAGAAATATCTGAGGGGTCCCCATGATGTGGCAAATAAAAAGGAGGATCTACAGAAGACCATGTGGTTCTGGAACATCAGCTGGAGGCCAAGTGGGATAACTTACGGAATCCCTAAATGCATAAGACACGTGTATGTGGTCAACTGAGCTKAGTCCTGATGTTTTTACCACGCAACTCAGGCTGAGATCGTAGCTAATGGAGATCAATACCTAGCTCTTCATCACATTTCACTTATACCTGCTGAAAGGCACTAAAATTCTGTTGATCCTGTGAAGTACCAAGCTTTAGACTAAGGAAACATGTAGACAACTATTCATTTTTAAGTTCATAAGCATTCAAGTTAAGTTAAATAATTGCTTGAGGACGTTTATGTGATCACAAATAGACTGAATAGTTTACAGGATTAAGCCCTCAACAGAACAAATGAGAACAGGATTTCATCAAGGACAGGGAATGAAAAAAAAAAAGAAAGAAAGAAAGAAAAGAAAATACAAAAGAACAGAAGGGTTGTATTAAATTTCTCTGTCAAATAATAATAATAAAAAAGATATGATATATTTAACTCTTGGGTAGGATTGACACTTGGATTCATCTCACTTGAAATTCAGGTTCTTTGGAGATACTAATGCTTACAGAATCTGATCTAAAAATTGAGTAAGGTGACTCTACAGCTGTTATCTAGGAGACTGTCAGATTTGGGGAGAAATGTTCTTTACATGCTCAGAATTTTGGAAAGGAGAAGGGCAAAGGCAGGCAAYATGCTCTCATTTTGTGTGTCAGGAAATTTTATAGTCATATGGGTTTTATTTTCATTCTATTCTACAGGTAATTTATAGAATTTAATTATTAAAAAATATGTATTCATATTGAACAATATAAAAATAACAGGAGTAATATTTTGTCTCTTTAGTTACACAGTAGAATTTACTGGGAGTTTTTTTCACTAGGTTAATTGGTAAAACTGAGAGACATGTTCCCTAATACATAGCACAGAAGCTATTAAATAGTAATTTATACAGCAATTATATCTCCAGCTGTGACATAATCCTACCCTCTCTTACTTATCATACTTACTGGTATGATTGGCTAACCAAAGTGGTGTCATATAGACTCCTATTACAGTTTCCTAATTTAGAGCTTCCATATTGGCACCAACCTGAAAGAAGGCGAACTCTGAATAGCAATAACAACTCGGTCACTCCAAATTCTCCCTCACATCTGGTCTGGGAGTTCTCTGAAACCCTATCAAATTTAAAATGATTTGATAGCATTATAAATCTCTCTCACTCTCTCTCTTTATATATATGTGTATATATATGTATATATATTTTCCTATTATAACATCCTTTGCTCTGCTATAAACTAACCTCAGCAATTCTTTATCACCTTGACAAAAATAATGTTGCTATGGGGACAAAATTCATGAGATTCTTTTTATGATTATATCTAAAGAAAGTTGCTAATCATTACCTGTAATTGCATTTTAATGAGAGACTACAAAAATCTTCCACATTTATTTATAAATAAATTTTGAAGTAGGTAAAACCTCATGGGAGTTAAATATAGAAATCCTATAGTTTTCTGTAACATCTACAACAAGAAAGATAAACAGGAAGAAGGATATTTTTTCTGTAATTCATTGTCCCATGTTATACATAGGTAGAATTATTTATTGCATTTTATAGGACTGAAAGCAAAGAGAAAAACATAAAAAAACTCCCAAATCTATCCAGAGATTATATTCTCATAAATGTATATCAACTTAGGTAAGAAGAGGATTCTTCTTAAAAAAACAAAGCAAAGTAAAAATTATTTTCTTACTTATTTCTTCAATAAAACATMACTAAAAAACTGTTGATCATCTCATTCCTCCTTTATTCTCTTCGTCTTTTCCTAGTATATACAGACCCACAAAGTTCTAAAGAAATAATGAAAAAAAATCACTGTATGAAATTTAAAAAACAGGACACAAAGACATCTTTAGAAAAAAATCCATGGAAGAGTAATTAGTGGATTTTATGGCTTGCTTCCTGAAAAAGGCTGGCTTAGTAGCTCTTTGAAGCACCTCATCCAGCAACATTTAGCTGTCCCATGACAAAGTTTTCCTGCTCTTCCAGGACTTAGCTCCAGGAATGTATACAAATAAGTAGGTTTAGAAAGATCAAAAAATCAATTTACCAAAGCTACTTATTTGTTCTGTTCATCAGTGACAGTATTTTTATATTTAAGTTTCAAAATAGAATCAAATCTCCTCTCTCACRTGTTTTAAATACACTTCTACCTTAGGCACTTTTTTTTTTTTYCCTTTCTGTCTGCATGGTAGAGTGTAGCATTGAGATTTGGAGCTCTTCTCTTAATACCATCAGCAGGATCTGCTTATTGAGCCAGTATAGGGTATGGGAAATTAGATCCGCTCAAATCTGCTCCAAGATTCCAGTTACATTTGACCTTTCAATGTATATATGAAAGCAATTATCTTTATCTTGGACTTTATTTGGATTCTATTAGGATGTCCCACTCCAATCCCTTACCTTAAAAAGTTACTAGACTCATTTCAGTCTTGTCTTGATTAGGCRGTTTTCTTTATAGTAAGGATTCTGGATCTGTTTTGTAAAGATTAATAAAGAGCTATTATGTTGTGATTCATTTTTACTGTGACAAAAATGAGTATGAGCTTTAATTTTCACTGTACCTAGAGTCTTTGATAGATTTGCTGATTCCATTGGTTAGAATGTTTTAATATTCTGCTGGCTTAGTTGTAAGAGTTTAGGTAAAGTGTTGAAGGGTATTGCTTATGATTCATGAGCRCCTTTAAGGCTTAGGAAGAAAGGTGAACTTACTTGGTAGTTGGCAACAAACTTAAAAACTTTGATGGACTTACTGGTCTGAATTAGGAAAAAATCACTGCAGGGTTTTTTTGATGGAGTTTTATTATTCTTTTTTTTAGGTGATGCATTTTTGTGCTGTAGCAGAGAAACGAATCAACTAGCTCTGGACCAGAAAAGAAAGTTGCTTCCAGGGTTTTATAGCAGGGTGAGTTGTGTGTGTTTTGTGGAGTAGAACAAGGCCTTTTGAAAACGAGCCATATTTTACAGCAAACGCAGTTTCTGCTGGGCCTGATCGATGAACGCAGTGTCACAATGACCCCTGCTGGCCATGCCGACAATCCGAGKACAAACACCACCTTTCCGAGGCTCTGCACATGAAGGGTGTGGAGCTTGGGAAGTTTTTCCATTTTTTTTTTCCAGGTTAGGCATAAAGAAAGAAATGGCAGATGTTAGATCCCACATCGATGGGTTTGATAACAAATGGGTGAAATAAAGCAACATGACAAAGTAAATTGATCACAGTAGCTAAACAAGTTACCACATTGGACAAAACAAAACTAAACTAAACTAAACTAATGCATGACTTCAAACACTAACATTCAAAAATATATTTGAACAATAAATTACATGGATCTATGCTTTGTGGYTCATAACTATGAACCTATCACTTAAATGCAGATGTGGAGAAAACTATTTTTCTTATGCTTTCTCTTCCTCTTTATTCCTATTTTAGAGCCCATGAAATCTGTCAATAAAACTTACAAATTCAATTATAAGAAAAATATTCTAGGTCAAAAAGTTACGACCTTTTCCCTGTGCCACATCAGCTGTGAACATTCCTCCTAAAACTGCCTGCTAGGCCAGGTATAACGCTCAGCACTGCCGCAGAAGGAGTCAGGTGAATTTTAATTAACTGACCTGGACATCTCATTGAAGCATATGAGAAATTTCAAGTCACCTTCTTCAGTTAGAGAAACATAAGAACAAAGCCCATTACTGACCTTGAAAAGAGAAATGAGGGGGAAAATGACACTCCACTAGCTTTGCTGACTTTCTAAACTTTACTTCACTTAAAGGGTTATTTACCTTGCACTGTGTGTTTTATGAAAAAGAAGAGGTTGCAATGGATCATTGGATTCTAAGCTATTACTAAAAGGGCAACAAGGTTTCTGGGATGGGAAAGAAAAAAGATAAAGTCAAAGCAATGAAATAAGGAAACAGAAAAATATTAGCATCCTTAATATGAAACTAATGTTGTCTGATTCCCAGGATAATTTGTTTCTAATTCTTCTAGCTTTTGTAGTGTAAGGAATTATGTTTACAAGAAGCTTTTTCCTTTTTTTTTTTTTCTTTTCTTCCAGTATTTATAGTCTTTTTAAAGTACTGAAATCTAAGACTAGTGACTATAAGACACATTTAAAGAAGAAAAAAAAAACCACCACCCAAATAGAAATGGGCTATATTAAAATGGGTTGTATTATAATAATGACTCATTTTTTCCTCTAATTAAGTTCATAAAATAATTTGTGTGTGTGTATCTCTAAATGAAATTAAGGCTTAGACAAGTGTCTTGCCATTGCCTCTATTTCTGCAGAATCCCTTGAACTTATCTGCCAGGGCAATTGTTATTGTCTGCTGAACAGAACACAGTATAATATAGAAAGATAAGATAGTACCTGGATGAAGATGCATTGCTGAAATTTAGAAATATCAGTGGAATCCATCCCAAAGCCTTTAGAATTAGGTGAGAAACATAAAGTGTCAGGATGGATTTTGGAAGCAGAAGATTGATTGAATAATGGTTTGTGAGAAAGCCACCACTCTTCCATTTTGCTCTTCCATTTTGATACTTGCTTTTCAGATTGATATTTGCTTTTTGCAGACATTACTGCTGATAATGATTTTTTTTTTTTTTTTTTACAATAACATTGTAAGAAAGACAAGTTAAAAAATAGCCTTTTAGAATTTGGTACCTTAATCTCTTTGTATAGAAACAGCCTTGAGTAGCATAACTAGGAGATTAAGTCTCTAGCATTTCATATTGTTGTTTTATATTACATCTTTAAGGAATTTCCACGAAAACAGCATGCTSTACAGTTGAGCCAACTTTAGTTAGAATCAGAACACCACCATGAATAGCTAACACTGTTTGAATGAAAATATAACTGGGATGTCTTGGTTATAATCCACTAAGCTGCATTTTCCATCAGTTACAGAGACACATTTTAAATAGCATTATTAAGACCCATTAATTAATGAGGAAGAGTTTAGGAAGGGCTTACACCACAAGCAGTTTCATGTTCCTTTTCAAAAGGTAATTCTATTTCTTAAATATAGTCAGGAATCTATGATGATGAATAGTTTCCATCTGCTTTTGAAGATTGACGACTGCGCCAATTCCTAGTCTCGTTAGAGATGCCTTTTTAATCACCATAACTCTCATGGTTTAAACTAAATTTTGAATGATTGAATTTTAGTCTCTTGGAACAGAGAACTCCTTACTCCTCTGCATCTAGAAAGCAGCAAACACCCTATAGCTGGGCCCACAGCTGAAATAGCATATCAGCTCCAACTGTCCTGCAGTTTCAGAAAGGCCTCACATTTCTCATCAGTTTTGAGAAGGTTCAAGCACGATTTCTGCTATTCTGCTAAAACTTGTTCTGACAATAAATACACATGGTTAGTTTTTATGCAGAAAAGTAATAGTGAGCCTAGGAAAAAGATGCATTTTTATTGCATTCAGTACACTACAAACCTACTGAGAGTTTCTTCACAGGGAAGGCATTCAGGTAGGATAAGCTTTCAACCACAAAAAAAATTGTCAATGGCCCCAAGACAACTTTATCAGCATCATGCAAAGTGCAACAGTTTCAGAGCAAGATCCCTCTAGATCTCCACCAACTCTTCAGTACACACATCACATTGTATGCCTGGAGAGTAAGTTCTTCCATATGCGTGTACATAMATGCATACATTATGATGCACTTCCATGAGCATGTACAAACAAAAGAATGGTAATACCAGAAGGTCCCTCTTGGCCATCTGAAATACGTGCCTGACTTTTTGACACAATCCCTTAGTGAGCTGTAGAGGAGAAAGAAGACTAACAGTTATCGGCTCTTGGCGGAGCTTTGCAAGCAGCTGCTTTGTTCTGTTCAACCGCAGCTGACTGTTTGCCAATATGTGTGAAAGTATTTGTCAGCAAGAATTAAGCACAATGGTTTTCACATTCACCTTGTGATAGGGTAAACACTGAAAGGATTTTGAGGTTTTATTGATGTTACATACTAGCCACTTCAGAGTTGCAGCCACACAGCTGACAATGTCTATCTAACTGGGTGCAAAGAGTTTGGTTTCTTTCTCAATTCTTAAATTCGTCTATTCTCAAGTTCCAATTAATTTTGTTCTATAATAACATATAAAATGTTCTAATTGTCATGTGGTGCTTCAAGGCTATTAGCAGTATTAGGCTATTATTATGCTTTTCTTTGCATTGACACATAATAATGTATAAAAATCCTAGTGAGAAAGATAACTGGAGGAAACAAAGCCAAATTCTAAGAAAGAACATGGAAACAGAAACAGAATTTATGCATTAATGTCAAGCCCATTAATAAGGAAGAAACTATGTAGTCTCATTAATCACAGGAAAATTAGGGAAGTCTTGTTGGGGGATTAGAGGACACAGCTCAACAGTGAGACTACCAAAATGTATTCTCAGTGCAGGCATGTATTTATTTCATTCTGCACTGAAYTTACTTTCTTTCCTTTCTGTGAAGTGGTTTTAATAGTGGATAATATATTTGTGTCTACTTTACTTAAGTGTAGATGGAGAAGTTGTCTAACATCCAGACGTTAGGCATCATGATTTGAACCGCAAATGAAAAGCTTCAAAGTTTACTTCTTTATACCCTATTACTCCTTTCCTTTAGCGATCTAGAATACTCATCACCACACCTCCAAAGCTCAGCTCCTTTCCCTAATACAATGAAAAGTATTATATCTATTCTCTTCAACAGGCATGAGGTAAGATTGAATATTAACAAGGGCATAGAAAAAGCAAATATATTTCTTTTACCTTTTTCAGCAACTGTGCTAGTAATAGAAACACAATAATTTGTGGAAACACAATTTGTTTAACCTTGGGACAACTACAAACTATACTAGTGTGGTTGTGTCTACATCAGCAAATAATTCAGCCAAATTAGGATCCCTCAAGAGAAAAAAATAGTGCTGAGGACAGGCTATGCATGCTGTATAAGGGGATTTACTTCTAACTAGATCCAAAGTGGTCCCATGAGTCTAGTGACCATTAACAGAAGGCAGAATTTTCCAAGTGCAGGTTTTGGGGATTTTTATTTTTTCTTTACTTTAGGAAGGAAGATTTATAACACTACWTAGTGCAAGAGAAAGCATGGTTAGTGGGAGTTATTTTAAAATTTGCTTCAACAGATGTACTTCTGAGCTAAACCRATACATATTCACATTATGCTTGTCTGTTTACACACTATGATGCTGGATGACTATGCTTAGACTAGGTTAAAACTCTTGGAAGTCCTAGTTTAACTTGTGACTTTAAAGCGAGACCTCAATGTTGCTTCATAAGATATTTAAATCAAGCACAAACCTGAATCACATAGACACTAAAAAAAAATCTGCAGCTACTCTCCAGTCAAGGAAAATAAATACGTTTCTAAAGGTCTTGATGAAGTTCTCCATTCCACATGCATCAGATTCTCAAGTGCTGAGTAACCCCATTCATGCTTTTTTTGATACCCAAGTCATTCAATGGTAATGGGATTGAGATGCTATTTTTTGACAAATACTATGTAGTGAACAGTAATTATGTATTTTGCATAGATTAACTTTATGTTTTAGTCTAATTTAACCAAGAAAACCTCAAATGTGAACAATGAATATTTAATATATATCAGAATTTCCGTTGGCTATATAAGCAATTTGATTAGAGGGGTACAAACAACAAAATAAAGAGCACATATCATTAAGTAACAGGAGAAAGAGAACTTAGGGGATTTTACAYTTCCAACACAGAGTAAAAGAGTCATATGAAGACAAATATCAAATTTTCACTATTTAGTCTTTAATGCCAAAAGTTTTATATTGTTCTACTGAAACACAGTTAAGGGAAAAACACAGCTTTCAAAAAGAGTCATTCATTGTCTGCTTTTAAAGTAAAATACATCTAATCTTTTGGTAACTAGTTAACATGGTAAACATGTCAGTGTGAAGACTTTTGTGACCATTTTTAGCATTGCTGAACAACTTCATGTGGGTCAGGAAATTAGTTCAGTGTGTTTATAATAAACACAGTGCTGAGTTGACAAGAATCTAAAAAATATATCATTTAATTATCATAAAAACTAGTCAATTATAATAAGCATATTTAAAATTAATTAATTCACATTCAATTATTACTAGATTGACATAGTGACATTTTGAATAACTGGATTAAATTCTAAGGACTGAATTTCCTCATAAACATCAGCAATTTCCTTAGGGATAAGTTTGTTGAGTCTTCTATTTTCTTGATGACTCAAAATTAAGTACCTTTAAAATGAAAAGAATGTGAAAAAATCTTATTTTTAAAATGTGTTTATAGTTTGGACCTTTAGGAAAATCATGGCAGTCCTCAAGAAGCTGTCTGTTTGAAAACARTGAAATATAAGAGCAGAGATAATAGAAGGGGTGTATATATTTCATTAATATAATATTTTCTCATCAATTTTATTATAACTATTCATATAACCATTTTTTACTTCCAGAAACATTTCCTTCCAGAAATGTTTTTTTTTCTTTTTTCCTCACTATTTTTTTCCTTCAAATAGTATGATCTAATAGTATTGCATGCATTTGAGGGTAYGTATGTATATTTGAGAATGTAAAAAAATATATAGCTTGAACAGGGTAGTTTTTTCTCTAATAGTTAACTTCAGACTGGGCATGGAAAAAAGCAGAAAGGCAGAAAAGATGATATTTTATTTAAAACAGAAGTTCTCTTTCCTTTTTTTTCTCCCTTTTACTTAAAGTACATTCTATGTTACTTCATCTATTTTCTCTCCCTTTTCTTTATATCCTTCCAGAAAAATAGCAATAAACTGCAAATATCATGTTACATTTGGATGAGGCACGAGCTCCAAATCCACTGTATCTAATGTCTTGACTTTCTGTTCATATGTCAGACACTGACTCTAACATTTGGTACCCAATAGTGCAGTCAGTTTTACACTATATGTAGCTTCCGTAGGTTTCAGTTGCCTCATGGATCTTCAAAAAAACCTGTGTGCAGCCAGTATTTATCAGGATAGGCATAATGAATGGTTTCTAAGTTATTGCAAAAATGAGTAAGAGGGTAATTTGGTTTTTGAATAACTTTTGAATAACTTTCTTCTCTACAGGCAGAATCAGCAGATACACTCCCCAAATACTAGAGGTAAAAAAGTCATGAGGTAAAAAAGTCATATGGTAAAAAAGGCACAAGCCTGAATGGATGCTTTTTATGTAGCCTAATTTATCCATGACTGAGAGAAGAGCAGCGTGRAAATGCCATTACTGAGCATATTGACAATGTCCTGTTCTTCAACTTTTTTTTTTTTTTTTTTAAACTTTCCTTTACCAAAGACTAGGTTTCCATATTTCAGTCACTTRGCAACATTAGCTTTTTGTCTTCCTGAGTTGCTCATTCTGACTCCTGCTTCTACTTACCTCCACCCATCTGCTCTGATTATCCCTGTTACCTCTGAATGTTATGTTTGCTCAGCAAACATAATGATGTTTTTAATGTCACACTGACAACCTCCACCACCAGCAGATCATTCTCTAACAAAGACCACTAAATACTATCTACTCAGACTGACCTCTGTATGAAAAATCATATCCTCATCTCTTGTCCTAGCACATCCACATTTAATCTTATGTTTACTCAGATCTCATTTGTAATGTGTCCCCAAACCTATGGAAGTTGTAGCATTTACAGTGCATTTACACTAAAAATCTGGCTTATGGGGAAAGAGGAAACACAATTTGCATATAAAGCCAACTTAATCTGGTGTTTGGGAGAAAGTATTACTGAAMACTTGATAGACTAACACAAGTATCATTATTAATCCAGACTGAATTACTATAGGAAAAAGAAAGAATATATCCACAAAAAATAAACAAACAAACAAACAAAACCAGTAATAGCAATAATAAAGTCAAAATGGTTAAGCACATACCTTTTCCTGCATTATGCTGACCCTTCCACTGCTCCTCTGTGGGTTCAAGTTGGTGGTTTCATTCTGGTGGTAGGTTCTGAGGTGCTACAGCAAGCAGTCGGTTTCCAGGAGGAAAAGAGTGTTCATGTTGATTAACTCTTCTTCTTTGCCATAAGATTCTTTTAGGATCATTTTATATATTGCCTAAGACACTTGTACACCTTGCTGTTTCTTCACTGCTCTGTAGCTCCAGGCTACACTCAGATTCTGTATCTTAGATGTGCATTGAGATACACTCAGATACATTCACTATATATATTTACTTTACATATGTTAGGGACTTGTTTCTCTCCTTGATATCCCTAAAACCAGTTTTGTCCAGCTCCAGGTCTGTATTTTTTTTGATTATGAGAGAGTGGTGGGGTCATCAGGGCCAACCTATGTCCAATCTCTCACATCCCACACCTGCACTTGCACTCCTTTACATCACAACCTGTGTCTSCACTTCTCAAGGCCTCTGCTGTCTGTATGCTACACTGTTGTCTTCAAATCAAAAAACCCAGCATTGTCTTCAAGTCATAAAACCATGGATGGTATCATGCAGTGATAAAGAACAGTAAAGCAAATTCACCACTACCATCTGGTTAATTAAAAAAAAATGCTGAAGTAACTAAATCTGAATTGCAGGCTGTTTGACATAATTTCAGATTAAGCAAGTCTAACAAGCCTTAGTCTTGAGGCCTTGCAAACTTGGTACAAGGTCTGTGGCCTTTTACTAACAATGGAAAAACTGTGTTACAGGGCTACATGGCTAACTATTCCCTAGAAATACTTGAAAAAAACAAAAACAAAAGATCATTCTAGTTGTCAGGCATTTGTAATGGTTATAAATACTAAGTTACATAGCTGCTAACAGAAATTGTTATACATTTTGCCAGAAAAATTTTGTGAATACTCTGAATAAGTCCCATAGTTATTCAAATCCAAGATGTCAAGTGCTTTAAGAAAAAACATATCATTGGATGATTTTAAGTAGGCAATGTGTTTGCAAGATTGTGAGCTGTCTGTAAACATTTCAGAAATGTTGAGAAAAAAAGGAGCAAACTTAAATGCTTCTTGTCAATCCAATGATCAACCAATTTCATCAGTGGAATTATTGTTTAGTCTTGGTATCTCAGATTCTTTTAGGAAGGATTCAGACTTCAAGATATAGCCATTCTATAGCTTCATGTAATGTGTCTCTGAATCTAAGAGTCTGTGGCAATTGAAAAGGTGGAACCTAAATCAGTAAGAAGCTTTCTGATATTTTACAATGTGGGTAAAACGAACCACCAATTAAATGATGTTTGAAGAATATCCTTGTGTTGATCTACACACTCCTTTTTCACCAGTGAGCCTCTTGAAAGAAAAAAAGATCAGTCTATGAAAGTTGGTCAAGATTTTCCATAATTTTCTAATGCATTAGATCCCTTCTTAAAATTTCAGCCTTCTCATTCAATTTATGCTGGYATTCTCAGGAAGTATTTTGCTTCTGAGAGAATATATTTCTTGATAAGTGACATCTAGACTATGGAAAAAAGCAAAATCTCATCTGAGACAATAAAATTCATGGGAGTTGTTATGAAACCAATCTACATGATAACTGCTGGGAATTTTAGCAGTCTCAAATTACTTMATATTTTTGAAAATTCTTGGGAAGAAATTCACTAATTTATAACGTTCAAAGGAATTAAAATTTTGAATAGATATATTGTATTTCTTTTTTTTTTCTTTTTCTCCTTGTATTATCAAGCTCAGAACTTCCTTGTGGTCCTTTTTGCTATTTTCTTTTTCTTTTTTCCTTCAGATTTTGCAAAGATAATGTCTAATTAAAAAGCTTTCTTCTTTTCTGTCAGCCTGCAAC
Organism: Eudromia elegans; assembly: GCA_003342815.1. Lineage (NCBI taxonomy): Eukaryota > Metazoa > Chordata > Aves > Tinamiformes > Tinamidae > Eudromia > Eudromia elegans. The sequence continues at coordinate 424,802 of PTEX01000318.1, forward strand.
ACATTTGGTAATTTATACTTCTGCTCTTCAGATARCCAACATCCAATTACTATCAATAGGAAAACTCATCTGGGGGAAAAGTAAGCAWAAAGATGTTAGATCTGATCCCCCTGTTCTGCACGGTTACTTGCACATGACTGCCTTCATTGATTTTAATTAGACTCCCACAAGCAAACTAGTTCATCCAACTACCTCTTACTATATTGATGAGATTGTGTTCTCTAGTGTAGATCCTGGATTTCATTTTGCTCTACAGAAACAAATGTCCATTTTTGACACAGCAGTAGCAACCAAATCATCATACATTAACAACAGATGCATGTACAGTTTAGATCAGTATTCAAATATTCAAAAAGTAGGAGTAGTTTGTGACAAGGGCAATACTAATTTGTCTGGGTCAAGGTGCAGTTGTTTACACAAAGCTGCATAGTATTGTTTGAGATGTCACAGATTCAGATGTGACACAGAAGGGGAAACAACCTGGAGTCCAAGTGGGAACTTCCTTCAACTTGAAACAGTAAGAATAGCCTAGGAAATCTCAAATATTAATAGACAACACTGTAGCAAAGTAAAACTGCTACAATATGATTCAACTGTCAAATGTASGTCCTTAAATGCAGTTCTAGGTGCAGTTCTCTAAAGATGGACCTGCTTTCCCACATATGAAACCCCAATCATATCCCAAATATTGGTAGCAAGTGCTATCCGAGATACACAAGGACATTCTGCTTAGTCTCCTGCTGCTGCTCCACAAGAGCACAGACTTTCTACCAGTAATTAATCATACTTGTCAGCCCGCAGCTGATGTTTCAGAAACCTTACATCACTTCAGATAATATTGGAGACTTCAGCTTTAGCAGCTGAACTGAGCTCTAATTACCACCATTACAATCAGTAAAGTTTTAAGACAGTTATATATCTTCCAAAATGATGGCAGTTAAAAACAAATAAATTCTACTAAAAAGAATGCTTCTCATACTCAAAAATTAAATTCAATAAATAGAAAGTGAGAAAAGAAAAAAAAAAACCCAGTCCATAAATATCATTGTTGCATTTTCTGCTCTCTTCCTACAAGAGCTTACACAACATTTGCTGATATTTCAAAACTGGATGCTTGAAGACAGCCTCTTAWATATACTGATCTTAGTTAGAGGAGCAGCAACATACTTATAAGTCTAATTATAAATATCTAAATAGTAATAAATAATACATATCTTAAGAGCTCTGAATTCAAATTATTAAAACATATAAACACACATTCATACATATACATAATATATATATATGCAGGCACACTGTGTGTATATCACAGAATCACAGAATGGTTAAGGTTGGAAGGGGCCTCTAGAGATCATCTAGTCCAACTCCCCTGCTCCAGCAGAGACACCTAGAACATGTGGCACAGGGTGATCACTAAATAAATACATTTAGTATATATACATATATAAATACACATRTATAAAAAAATACACRTGCACACCGATTATGTGTGCATATAAACAATCTAATTCAAGGTAAATATCAAGTTATCAAAATACATATTTTCATATTATACATATTCTACWTATTTTACAATTTATCCTACATGTACGATAATATTCACATTTTACTGACTTATTTCTTGTGGAATTCTTCAATCACTACTAAGTAATAACTTTAATAACTTTAACGGTTTTCATTTTGATCTTATTTAATTTAAATAATTTGCAAGAGATGTGTTCYCTCCTATTTCCAGTGATAATTTTTTACCACACATGGAATAAAATAAGCTTAAGTCCAAGGACAGATAACAAAGTTCTGTACAGCAGGTTCAGTATCTATCATCTTCACGCTAAGCAAAAAAAAATCTTTAAATGCCAGAGAAATTTGGGTTTCTTAGGTCTCCCAAACTCATGTCAATAAAATCATTCATACTATGCTGCCAYGTATGGTCAGTAGATTAATAGAGATATACACATAAAGTAAATAACTAATTATATACATCTGTGTTTTTCAGCAAATGAAAAAGAGATATTTTAGGCTCAACTAAAATGTTGAGCGATCCATTCAAAGGACAAAAATATAAATAGACTCCCTAATGAATGCACAGCAGAAAGGACATTATCCAACACCATCTATTACAGGGTGTGTACTTGCTATCTTGGATTACTTCAGGGTCACTAAGCCACAAGTGATAAGTTACTTGAGGCACCTCAAAGTCAATAATTCACCAGGGCTGCACAGTACTTATCCTCCAGTATAATATGTGCACAAGAGGAAAAAAAGAGCAGAATGAATTAAAATTCAAATGTTCTTGTAATGAAACAATGAATAAAATTTTGGAGTCAAATGAGASTAAGAAACTGTACATAAATTTAGTGTTTTCAGAGTTTATTCTTCACAGTATTACACATTCCCATATAGCACATCGAGGAGAAATTTCCTTCTACATTAGAGGAAATGGTAAAATGGTTTTATTAATTTCTTMGGATCATCTATTGCCTGATATTTCAGTATAAGATAAGCATATTTAAATCAGGGAAATAAAATCAGGCAAATTTTAAATCATGTAAATAAATGGCACCAGAAAAAATATCAATTTTAGGAAAAAGTGATCACAAGCATCAAGGATAATGAGGAAATTGATTGAAAGCTTGAAATTKATTTTGTCCTAAATTAATTATTTTCTAAAGAAAATGAATATAGTCAACAAGACTGAAGACTCAGTAATACAGCTAATACCATAAAAATAAATGACTCAAGACTTTGAAGAAAAATGTTCCTTGATAGTCTTTATTTGTTATGACTAGTAATTTATCATTCTTATCTCTTCTGTTCTGAACATTCTAGGTATCCTGAATCTTCTTTTACCTGTCAGAATTCTAGACTTCTTTTTTTGTTCAAAATTACTAATATATCATTGCAATTATGTTACACAACAATATCTCAGTTGCATTGGACTTTTATTTTATTTTACGACTTGACCCACAATGTAATCCTATTGCATAAATGAAAAAAAAAACCCTTTAGATAACAAGTGATTAAATATTTTTGATTGAATTTTGGCAAAATTATGTCTCTTTTTACACAGACAGTATTTCCATTGTGCTGGAGAAAGCTAGTTTCTTGTATAAATTACTATTAATATTYGTAGTAATCTATAATGAAAAGCAAAAAGTCCTTCAGTTCCTCTTATTTTTATCACAGAAAAAAATAGAACTGTATGGGGAAATTATCATGATGTCCTATAAAGCTTTTTGACATTTCAATTATTCAGTTCAATTATTCAATTATTTTTCATCCAAGGCTCTTAACATAGGNAAGAAGAAACAGGCAGAGAGACAGAGGAATTCTTGAAATAGCCGATTTCCTAATCTCAAGCAAAATGAAAAATCTATGTTCAAATCACAGTTCTTATTCAATTGATTTGAATCTGATTACAGCTATACATATGACTACTTATTGTCTGTTTTGATAGTTTTCTTTTGGCCTCTCCTATTCAGGCTATAAACTTTATGTAAATAATGAATATTCACTGATCCAAGGCACAATACCTMCATATTTCACCTACTAGGATTGTACACATATTTACAAAACACACAAACACACAYATATGTGTGTATATATAGAAAAAAAATACATACACATACATACACTGCCTCAGCATCAGAAAACCTGGAATCAAATTCTTATTCCAAATCTGACAGAAAGTGGGGCTAAATTTGTGTTTTCCTCATCATTGTTCATCCATGATATATCTATAGACCATTGATACAGTTTTTCTATCTAAACTGATTAAGAGTGGAAGAAGTGGAATGAAAAGTAGAAGAGCGTGCCAACAAAAAGACCTGGCTGCTGTATGAGACTAGATCTACAACTCAGCCTTTCCGATAAGGAYTGGTCAGAAATCTCTAGCAGGATAGCAAATATAGTATTTTGCCAAGTTGCAATATTATCTAACAATGAAATTGATATGTATGTCATATGAATTCTAATGTAAAGGAAAGGATGTCTCTTCTCTTTATAGATTTTATCAGATTACAGCTAGTATGTGTGCAAATATGTGTGCATGTTTACACTTGYTCAGGTTGAAAAAACATATAATTTGTTTCTCATGCAAATTAATAAGTAAAAAAGTGATTAAACTGTGAAGTAATATATAAGAATCATTTAAGCATCCCTGTGCAATTGTATGTGTTCAGAGGCTTTTCTAATTAAAATCTAGGACTTATCATTTGTCTACATTGCATTTGTGTAGCTGAGCATTAACTGAACTCAACTGTGTCTCACTCATTCCCATAAGCCATAGGACATAATATGGGCATGGGAATGTACTTCCTAGAGTTTCCMCAATGAGCCAAAGTAATATTTAGCAAGATATATTATTACTATTATTACTATTATCCTAGTAACAAACATTACTTTTAAGCTCTAATTTGAAAACTTCTGTTTCTTAGCACTTTGAAAAATGGACTGTTATATTGAGAGTTCTGTATTTAGACCAGAGACTCACTTAATGAACTTTGGTGGAAATTCTTCCTCTGCTGAAGTCATTAAAAACAAAAACAAAAACCAAYGCATTCTTATTGAATGTGGTTAAAGGAAAGGATTTTTTTCTGTTGTTTTATCCTTAGGTGCATCACYGCATACAAGATAGATACTCAAAAAAAGGAACTTGCCTGGCATTTCTTTCRTATTTTTTATTTTGCAGATACAATAAGTAATCCTTATATGCAGTTCTGCCCAAACACTTCCTTTTAKCATGACAGAATAAATTGTTTCACTTACATTGTATTATCTGTGTAACTCCTGATTGACTACTGCTGTGTTTTACTTCTCTCTGTTAAAAATTTTTCCATCAAGAGCTCACTGTTATCTCAACTGCATTCCATTCTGAACTATTCAGAGGGAGAAAAAATAGGAGGGGGAGAGCTTTCTTTTTATATAGCATGACTGTGGGTTTTTTTGCTTTTTGTTTTTTTGTTATGACATGCTATTTTGGTTGGCCCACAAGGTCAAGATTATTATTAATCCTTTCAGTAAATTGTTATATTCCTTCCAATATCTTGAAATTTACTCCTGAAATTGTGTAAATATTTTCTTAAAATGTACTTTTTTTGAGAATTTACTTGCCAGTAAATTCATTTATTATTGTTATTTTTGTTTTTACTATTTATCATTATTTCACAAAGAAATTCAGGAAATAAGAAATGTAAGCAATCAGAGTAAACATTTAAAATAGTTTTCTATATGAGAGAAATTATAATGTTCTTAGACCTTTCTTTTATTATTTAGAGTAACATCAAGCTGTTTCATATTTTCACCTTCATCTGCCTTGCCTATGCCTTCTGGAAGTACCATAGGGTAAGATTTATTCTGAGTAATAGACCATGGTATCAGTCACACATCTCTGCAAATTCATGTGATTTTGGTTTCTTCTAGCTGTGCAATGGTCAGATACTGTCCTGCTGCTCTTACACTCATATTGGGCATAAGTTGGTGGCTTAAACAGAGAAAAAAATAMCAGTGAATTTTCCTTTGCACTAAACTTCATGGAAGGCTGCCTGCAGGATCAGCTGTAGCTGGCTTTTCATCAAACTGAATATTAGAGTTTAATGTGACAGATGTTCATTTACCTCTAATTCTAGATATAGGATGGGCTGAAACAAAGAGCAGGATTTGACCAAGCGAAGACTTCACGTGTAAATTTCTCACCTWGCATGGTTGTGTTGCATAATGTTATCTATAATCATCTTTGAGGTCTCAAACACAGCAAGAAGAGATTTTTCTCACATGACTGCAGAGTAATTATACTTCAAAGGAGAAAATGTCAATCTGTTTGCTGGTTTTATGCATTTTTAATTATTGCATACTCTTTCTAAACATCATTCAGAATCTGTGATAACATATAAAGGAAAATATGTTTTGCAAAATTGTCCTGCAGTTTAAAGAAACTTTGACTGCAATTGTACAGTCTTTCTGAATATCACTCTCAGTGTTTTGTTTCCATTTTTTTCAAAATGTACATAGTCTAATAAGCATATTTATCATTTCAGAAACCTTTTCTCACAATCTTTTCATGTTTTAGCTCTAGGAAGTTAGAGTTAAGCTGCCTTAGGCTTGCTTGGAAGGAGGGAAAATGCTCATTATGTGTGGCATGAACTTTATCTCGGAGGTTTTCTTATTTAATTGATGTAATCTGACCTTGCCATTAGTCTTGCTAGAGGCAAGTTTCTTTCCGTCTGCATTACTTTTCATTATTACTTTTGTGCAGAAACTCAGTACCTGCTGCTCCATATAAATGTGTGACAGAGCTAAAGAATATACCCTGGTAAGTCATTCAGCTTYTACCTCCTCTTACAGTTTCAATGTTAACTCACACAAGTGTCTGCCTACCATAGCAACATATATCAAAGTCTATTGTATCAATACAGAAGTTTGGAATACCAAACTACCTACCTTGATTTGAGATATTGCAGAAAATTTATATTCCTTGCTTAGCTATCTGGAGTCCAGGCGTCATCACCTTAGATATAAATCAGTTTTATCCTGTAGTAGCTACTTTGCAGCTGTGCCTGAGCTTATTATTAATTTACTGTGTTCTTTCTTGGTACAGAGTGAAGGAGACGATCAAGTGATATATCACATAAACAATTAAAAACTATCCTTGTAGCTTTAAGCTATTGAAATGATGAAGAACCTGTGCAGAATGTAAGTGTCCTTGAGTTACTTTCATTGTTAAACATTAGACAGTATGACAAATTTTAGCCTGACTCAGTCATTTAGTATGGTATCTGTAGTGCTGTCAGATAAGTTATTTATCTTTATTATTGTCTGGTAACTTGGATAGACGCAGGATTGATAACAAATAYAATGATGTACATGGGTTAAATTAACAACACTTATGTACTTCATTGTTTTTCCCCAAAGATAAATGTAAGAGATCTAAAAATTCTGTAGCAAATACCATTAATGCACTTTTGCGGAATATTAATGCAAATATTTGTCAATTCTTCTAATTTCAGACATTAATTAAAGATGCCTTTTGTCAAATAGATTATCAACTGCTGTTTTGTAGATTACTTTGCATCTCTATTGAAAAGAATTTAAGCATTCAAATCAGAGTAGAACAAATTATTGTTTAGAAACCCTTCTCATGTCTATAGGCATATCAAAACATGCCTATAAGCTCARTATTCACAGATGCATAAACATTCARTCGTCCMCAGAAGAAACATATATTAAGATTTTGCATATTACATTTTCAATCGGGGCAAAGGATACATTTTGGCTTGTTTTTGGAGAAGTCTGTTTTTCAAAGAACTGTCCCAAGGGATATGATGACTTCCTTCAAGTGAGGAACTGTTTCAAGGAATTTTAAAATTTGAATGACACATTTGGAAATTAATTCTATTTTTTAATCCCATATGAACTCAAAACTTTTATACCTGGAGAGGTACTATCAGTAATATATAATCAAGAAAGTGAAAATATATATTTGATTAAATGAATTTCAAACCCAAGTTAGTGTGAAATTAAACATTCAAATAAAAGGGTAATTGTAAAGCTTTTTTTTTTTTTTTTTAATTAGCCCATGAAAAGTGTGAGAATGATCTTCTACTGAGTTAAAGGGGGGCACTTTTGCTTAATTTAGGTAGATTGTACCTAACATGATGGTAAAATGCTGGAAGACCAAAGAGTGTTTTTCAAAAATATATTTTTAAGTTGAGTATTCTTCCTTAGTTTTTTTGTTGCTCATTAGATATTTTGGACAATGTTTAAGATATTTGTGATCATGAAAATCTCAGAATATAAAGTGATATGCTCAGATAGGATGGTATCAAAGTAGTATACCTTATTTCACTTCTCTTTCTCATTCCATTTCCTAATTTTGCAACTACATCCCAAATGTACTGATAGGGTTTTTTTGGCTTTATAAACATAGAATGGATCCTGTCATTTCAGTAATCCAATTAACTCATTAGAGAGTTATTATTCTATGAGGAAAGTGGAAAACGTCCATTGCTTTCTTCAGGATAAGGTATCATATCCAAATCAAATAAATATCCACATGGCATTTCCATATACTTCCTGTATAAAAATTTAGCTTGAATTTCTGATCAAAGTTTCTCTAGGTATGATCTGAGTAAAACATATCAATAAATTTGCCTTGTATAGTGATATGACATCTGTATATCTATGGTAAGTTGCTTACACCTTCTTGGACAAGGAACAATTAAATAAGCTACTTCAGCAGCTTGTGGTTGTGAATATTTTTAATGGTTTATTGTGATGAACGCTTCTTTACATACCACAGACAGGAAAYTAAAACCATAACTCCGTCCCCTAGCTAGATGTGGAGAATCTATATGGTTTTGGTATATCTAGTSACTCAGAATATTATGACATTCAGTAGCACAAAGCTCACTGGGATAAGAATATGAATTATTATCTCCATTCTTTCTAATAAATGCYCTGATCAGTAACTTGAGGTATTGTTTTATCTCCGCTCTCTGACTTTATAAATATTCCATGAAAATACAAACAGCTTTAAAGAAATAGAGAGAATTTCTGCCCTACTCATTCTCTCTCTCTCCCCACCTCCAAAAAAAAAAAAAAAAAAGGGTAGAAAAAAGTAGGCAAGTTCTCCAAATATTAGTTAGCTGAATAAAAATAAGTGAAGGTATTGAAAAAAGAAAGAGTTCAGCTGAAGCATTATCACTATCTCCAACTATGTTTACAGGGAATTTGGTACTTTCTATTAAAAGTTATGCTAAAAATGCTCAGATTGTTCTCTGACTATCAGAATGTAGACTGCATTAAGACTGCATTTAGAGTYGTCTATAAAATAGTTCATATAGATTTACAGTTAGGTAAATACAAGAGAACTTCTTACAAGAAGGCCAATGGCATTTGTGTTCTTTTACAAATCTTGTTTCCTGACCTAGGTTTTCTTAAAAATCAAACTTAAAAGCATAATTTGAAATTAATGAAAAAGGAAATAAGAATAGCAGCAAACATTATCTTTTTAATTCCTGTTTATTTAAAATATATGGGATCATAATATTCTAATTACTTTTCACCTGTATAAATATGTGAAATCTTCCAACACCTATTTAAATGATTGTAGGGAGGAGGGGGTCAAACTCTTCTCTGTGGTGGCCGGTACCAGGACAAGGGGTAATGGGTACAAGTTGAAACACAGGAAGTTCCATCTCCATGTGAGGAGGAACTTCTTTCCTGTGGGGGTGACAGAGCCCWGGAACAGGCTGCCCAGAGAGGTTGTGGAGTCTYTTTCTGTAGAGATCTTCYAAACCCACCTGGATGCCACCCTGTGCCATGTGYTCTAGGTGTCYCTGCTGGAACAGGGAGGTTGGACTAGATGATCTTTAGAGGTCCATTCTAACCTTAACCATTATGTGATTTTGTGTAAATGATTTATTTGAAATATTTTCCTATATTTCCTATCAAATTTCCTAACACATACTAGTATTTCTCCTTCCACATATTTTGAGCAATATAAGTAGAAAATATTCAGTAACRTCTTACGCAGTAAACAGTACAGTTTTTAGAAAACTCCATTTGTATTAGAAAACTCCAAGAAAAATCACCCCAAACAGAAATACATTCTAAACAAACAGAAAACCTTAGATAAAACCATTTCTTATTTCCTGTTCCATAATAGMTGACAACCGCCTCTGTTACTTACCACAAGTAGAAACCACAATGCAGAAACTAAATCATATCATCAGTCATCATATGCTTTCTGTGCCAAATTTGCACAACTGAACATTGGAAATATAAGAAAAATAAATAAAGGCATAATTCCTTGCATATTTCATTCTGGTTTTGTGAATTCTGCTACATTTAAGTAACTCTCAAGGTTACTGCTTTTACAATGAGTTATATGTAAGTTTACTGTTGTGAATTTGAACAATATTAGATTTATCTGGTGCATTTTTTTGTTGTTCTGTATTTAGTGTTCACTACATACAAATCCACTTTAGGGGTCTGACTRCGTCAGTTTTGTGTCAATTTTGTTTTCTAAGAATTCTATTTTTTGCCTGATGAGCTTCCTAGCTTCAGGTCAGGAATACCTTGCATGCTTAGATACTTACGTATTCTAATTATAAACATATCTGATCTTCTTCTGCCAACGATTTTCCCTTTCTTCACATATGCAGATGGAGCTGTCCCAMAATGCTTCATAGCAACTAGAAATTMTTTTTAGACAGCAATGATTGTCTTTGGCTGTTCATATTTACAGACATTTCTTACACAGCTGTAGTTCAGGTGCCAGCTGGAATCTCTTGATTTAAGCAAAGAATATCTGGTACTATATATAAAAAAGCTATTAACAAATGATCCCTCATCTCCCTCCAAGAAGGGAGCATCTCCCTCCAATACTCCCTCCCAAGGGAGTATTTACTTGGGCTTCAAAATGCTATGTCAGACAAGTACCAAAGCACAGAAAGGGAGATCACCTGAGTCAAATATAAGCAATCAGCCCCAAAAGACATGGGAGTCCATGGAAGTGGGTCTAACCCATGTTTGTGAAGAACTGTTCTTTTAAATTTGAATTCACTAATTTCTGCTCTGAAATTAATTACAAAGATTTTTTTTTGAAAAAATGGGTTACAATATAGCTTCAGGAGAAAGGAGTTTTATGCAGAGGATGTAGAAATCTCATAGGAAAATAAAAATTAATTGGACTGTTTTGTTTGCCTTGTCCCTGCYTTTCAGATATATTTTCTGAAAAGAAAAAAGGAAAGTGAATGTATAAAAGTAAATATATTTATACTCTTATTATTTGATCTAGGGTCATATCTTCCAGTTTACTTTCTGAATTGAAACACTTGGGACCATATGCAGGCATTTTCTGTCAAGAATATTAAATTATTTTAAAGACCTGCAAAGCTTTCCTTAATAACTTCTGATGTTATATCCTAGCATTTGGACATAAATAACTCATTCAAAGAAGACCAGATTAGTGCCTTCTGTGTGTTCTTTAAGAAGAGTCTCCATCCTTTTTAAGATCCTCTCTATAAAGTACTTCAAGATTCTGATCAAGCTAACATTTTTGTTATCTAGCTTCCCCTGTAATTTTTATCCAGAAATTAAAAAAATAAAATGAATGATTTTTTTTTTTCAGTATACTTCTGTAGCCACCTCCTTACCCTTATAGCCATCAAAGCTGCTCCCGAGGAACCTTATCCCAAAGGTATCTTTTTCATCTAAGATTTTGAAGATGTGCATTGCTCACAGAATTAAAAATCAAAACAAAATACACAATTTTGGATTTTTATTTCAGCATCTGATTTGTGTCTGAAATCACTTCTCTTTATGTCCAAGCAGATAGAAATGAGTGGGAGAATAAATTCAGTCCCCTCCTTTTAGGTAGACGGATATTAGCTATGTGTGACATTAGAAGAAATATGCATGTTCATTTGATGATCGTATGATTTGAGAATTTCCTTAAAAAATAAAAGACCAGCTGCCATTTATACAGAAATTGTGTTAATGACACGTTAGTTTGTATTAGAGTGATAATGAAGAAGTGTCTCAGCTCCTTAAACCCAGGTGTCTAATGTAATTTTAGAGGTCTTATTATAAACGTCTCCTTGCTGTTCCCAGTAATAAAATAGAAAGTAGAGATACTTGCAGCTTGTCAACATTGACCCATATGTTGGCTTTCTTTGCCCAGTTCTAACAAGAAATGGTACTGCTGCATGAAGATATATTGCGGAGATGAATAAAAAATTCCAGGTATGCAGAACAATGCAGTTATTGCAGCACAGAGCTTCACATAAGGCGAGTTAGACCACACAGAGCTCTTAATAAGGTAAGTTATTGATAAAGTAAATTAGTCCAGTCAGAGTTCCAGACCACTGAGCTGGATTGTACCTAATGACAGATTTAGCTTTTTTAAATCTTGTGTAGGTTTCTCTGTACTGAACTGCAGTCCTCAAGTTAAGGATGCCATTTAAAAAAATCAAATTAAATAACTCTCTGGATAAAAAAAAAAAGGAAGCAATCACCATAGATTAACAGGGGATTATTATAATTGTTTAGATGTAACCTAAACTGTTCTTTCGTAAGTACATTATACTACTAAAAACATCCCCTGTCTTATCTGTAAGGTTATAATTCAGAAGAATGGGGAATAAATTAAAGGGGCCTCCAAAGACAAGAAACATGCCTGTCAGTACCCTGAGATTGGACACTTACTTAAAGAGAATACTTCCAAGAACTGGCAGTATAAAATTATAGTCTTGCTTGCTATTTCTACCTATAGTTTCTAAATAAGAAAGTAGTAAGAAAAGTATCATATCTAATAATTTAGTTCTTTTTTTTTTTTTTTTTTTTATCTCTCCACATTACTCACAGCTTGGGGAATCACTTTTGCTTTGAAATAATATAGCTTGTCAAGTTAGGACTTGATCCATGAGAAAAGAAGCCTATATCACAGTTCTGTCCAATACTTTGTAAACAAAGCCATGAAATTCCAAAATGTGTAAAACTAATAGACTTTGTCATCAAAATCCATTTTCCATGTTTTGCTCTGTTTAAAAACATACTAACATTCCCCTGTTGTAGATAATGCCTTTTGCTAGAAAGCTGATATTTTTTTTTTTAATGGAGTCATCAGTCAAATTATTTCTTAAAAAAACAAGCATAAACAAAACAAATATAGGAGTATTTAATAAGCTGTTCTTTCTTTTCTAAATGTTCATTAAAGCCAATAAACAAATTTTGACTATTTTAACTGTTGAGGATATTTTGCCTAAAACACGAATTTATTTAGTACAGTTTAGAATGTTGTACAAGTAGAATCACTTTACACATTTTCATCATCTTATAAAGTGATTAAAGTGACTTTTCGTTAAAATGCAAAACACATTTTATCAAATTCTTCTGAAAAAAAGGCCAGGCTCCAAGTTGAAAGTAATTACTTGTGATTCCTTAATAGCAGTTTTAACACGTTTAATCAGGCTGTAGCATACCTACAAATACACACAGGAAAAAACATGCATGTTTACTTTTCGCAGTATCTTATATCTTATACTGAGTATAAGTATGATGACTATAGATAGAATTAAAATAAGAGAAGAAATTAACTATTTGTCCATGTTGTGATATAACTTCTTTGTGTATTTATAGTGGCTAAAATACATAAAATGCATGCTGGGGTGAGAGAGGAACCAAAAGACAATTCACATGTAATTATCCATTTACTTTTATAGTGCAATTTGTTTCAAGGTGTGAGAAGACTTTTTATACCAAAGACAATATTCCTACAGTTCTCACATCTCTTATTCTTCAGTAACCTTATYAATAAAACTGAAGTGTAAGGAAAAACATAACATTACCTTTGTGATATAAACCTCCAAATTAATATTTTTCATGATAGCTAAATTGTTCTTTACATTTCTAAATTCTTGACAATGCATCAGGTACTCTTATAAAAATTTGATGCTGATGAACAGTTTATAATGGATTGAAAATAACCATCCCTTCAAAGTGTGCTTATTTTGATTTAGTGTTTTTTTTTATAGATAAAATATGCCAATGAAAAAACACACCCCAACAGTTCAAGAATATCAGATTGTCTCATATTTGTTTAACTGAAATACATTTTTAATTCAGATCACTATTTCTAGTCATAAGTGATATTTTAAATGTTTTAGTTTAATTTCATTCTGCACAGTCCAGGTCAAGTATATATATATATATTTTTTTTTTTCAACAAATTTAAACTTCATCGCATGGCCTTTTATGTGGAAGCAGCAGTTCTCAAACCTCTTTATTAAAAGTTTGCTTTTCTTAAGGAAAAAGCTCAGCTTTTGTTTGCTTGGTCAATTGTTTAATATCACAGATTTCACTGTAATATTTACACCTTTTTTATGGTAGGGTTTACTCCAGTACWGCTTTCAATTTGATTTTATTTTAGTTCTCAATATATTACTGAGCAGGAGAACATGGAGAGAAGAGGGACTGAGGGAATAAAACATTTAAAATGTCTTAATAATCTGCGAATTGTCCTACTTATGTTCATGGTAGACTCAACGTAGCAGTAATCATAATTGCATAAAGTTCACCTTAAAGCAACAAATACCTTGGGAAAAGTTTCGAATTGTAAAATGACTTGTAGGGAATAAGTAGACTTTAGTTTTGATATGTTAAAATACTGTCCTAACTGCCTCATGATAATTATTATTGTTGTACTAATTATATTCTAAATAATTAATAAGAAAAATTACAACATGCAATAAAAAGACAAGTAAAATCTATAGGGGTTATTATTGCAAACAATTTTTCTGTTCAAAACTAATTATTTAATCATTATTTTGTATGAAAACTTTAGACCAGTAGATGACAATGGACTAGTTAAATTTAACAGTAGTTGAGCACCTATTTCTAAAATTTCGGGATCAACATCCCCTAGTCTGCACCATGTTTTTCACTTCATCACACTTAAATGATGTATTTTCCAGGGCTTCTCACCATCCCTTTATTCATCCCCATTTTTATTCATCTGGGAGGACATTCATAACTAGACTCTTTGTCTATTTGAGAAATAAGCAGAAGTATTTTATAATAAGTAAACATTGGAGAAGATGCGGTGGCTKTAAGTCTTCACTAACATTTCTTTGAGATGAAATTTACACTAGATTCAACACAGGAAATGAAGTATTTCAGAAAAGTGGAGGTAGGGGGTGGGGGAAGGATTCACCAGTATAAGACCGTCCATTATATCCCCAAATGCTAATTTATTTTYTAATGCCTCAGGCAACCAAACTCCCTTAAGAAACTTTTTTAAGACTTTTTTTGGTTGTTCTTTTTTGTTTGTGTGTTTTCCACATTGGATACTGTTTGTCAGATACATTTATTTTGGTGTACCTCRCCTATTTGTTTTTTTCTCAGTCACTGCAGGACCATCAGGCAACCTGAAATTTTGGTGTCTTTTCTCTTTGCCTGGGACACAGAGTGTTGTCTCTTGGGTCTCAAAATACTTTAGACTAACTAAGAGGTCCTATTGTGAACCTTAATTGACTGGGATATACATGAAGTAAGAGTGAACACTTTTTGGTGTCTCTGGCCTTAAACTACATGAATCACTAAAACAGGGTAATCCGCTAGAAGAAACTAGAAAATTATCAAGCAAGGCTATGATCAGTTAGATCAATATTCTGGAGTTCTTCTGTCAGGGAAGTGCAGAGATACCAGTATAGATGACTTATTTATGAGTCCTTTTAATCTAAAATGCACAACATTTGCACTTCATTTATGCTTGATGCAGTTGGCATACATCTAGAAGCACTCACTCATACGAACGGTAATTCCAAAATCAGTTAGGGAGATCAGAAAGCATAAAACATTGTGGCCTTACCAAATGTTGAAGCTTTGGATTCTCATTTACATTTTACATCAGATTAACACATGATAGACAGACACAGAAACAGATATCATGGAAACAAGTGCTTAGAAAATTAGCTCTAAAATAATATTTACTGTCATAACTTAACTCTGTAGAGTCATTACTGTGAGAGAAGTTAGAATCTTTAATCTGCTTTTCACTAAGGGAAATGGCTTAGAAAARTAGCTCAAGTGCTTGGTGGATTGAGAGGCAGACATCTGTTGAATAATCTGCATCACTACAGTTTAGAATATATAGTGTATATACTTAGTTCTGTAATCATTCAATTATCCTGCTTTTTTGTTTGTTTTTGATGACAAACAGTGCAGAGTCATCAGTTTGATTTTATGCAGAGCTTTGTGTTTTAATAAAACTCCTATCTACATGAAGAGATGTGCTTTTAAATATGAGTCCACATTCCCAAATGAGATGTCAAGGGTTTTGTTTATTTTATTGCAAYTAATGTGTGACATTTCAGGAGCCACTTTTTAACTTGAGAGAACACGGTATAGATTTAATTCCTTCTCAGTTCATCTTTTCAAATGACAGAAAATGCTAGTCGTCAATCTGACAGTACAAAGGGATCATGGAA
This sequence comes from Eudromia elegans, assembly GCA_003342815.1. Lineage (NCBI taxonomy): Eukaryota > Metazoa > Chordata > Aves > Tinamiformes > Tinamidae > Eudromia > Eudromia elegans. The sequence continues at coordinate 440,791 of PTEX01000318.1, forward strand.
ATTAAGTTTGCAAGAAGAGCAAAAATATTTGTTTGTTGTGCCATATTTTTTATAGATGATTAACCAAATATTTGGCTGTAGGAAAGAAAACTACAGTGAACGAAGATTGAAAGTAGGCAATGCCAGGCCATATTGATGTTCTTGAACATAAGATTTCAGTTAGGGACAAAATTCCCTTTATCAGGGACTATTGAAAATTGAACCAACTGAACAGTCTTGTACTTCTCTCTCATTGCTAYGCCTTTAAATTTTTGGCAATGCAAAATATACACACTGAAGAAGGGTAAGTCTATGCCAGGAAGATTTTGGCTTAAGTATTATTTCATTGTMTTCATGTAATAATTAATCTGTGCAAATTACTCAAAGCTAGAATATTCTTTTTGATGCACCATCCAGACAATTTTATACTGAATACATATTCAAAATATCACATTCCAAAAGAATTAAATTAAGCTAAATTCTCTACTTTACTCTTATTAAATAAAACTTTTTTTTTTTTTTTTTAGCTTGTAAACTCGAATTAGTTATCAGTTCCACAGTTCCAAAACTACGATGTTCATTGCCTTGCCTGTCATTTCCTGTGGCAATTGCTCTTCCCTCCTTAATTTCAGTTCCTGGAGTTTAGCTTTGCAAAAGTTTGCCAGATTATAAGTTTTTAAACTATGAAGACAAATATTACTATTCTAACAATACATTATTATTGTTATTATTATTCTTATTTTAATCATGGCATAACAAACTGCTTCAATTGCAATTAGTATGTTTCTTATAGACAGACCAAAGCTTCCTCTTATAAGTCTTGCTACATTCTTGAAAGAGAGACTTCTAYGATGGCAGTCATAACTGGCTTTCTATACGTTAAGCCTAGGCATTTATTACAGTTTATTCAATTTCCACTCATTTCTATTCTGTAATACATAAAAACAGGCATCTTAAAGTGAAATGGAAGTGAAATAACAATATGTGCATTTTGGGTTTTGGGTAGTTTGATTCCACCCTAGGATGTGCTGAACATGGAAGTCAATAATCTGACCAGTCCTGTGATTAAATGTGAGCATACTTTAAATAATGAATTGAAAAAAAAAAAAAAAAGTGGAACATACTCCCTGTTTATACATTAAGGAGTTTGTTTTAATGTAGAAGCATTCATTTATTAAATGACATATAGAAAGTCTTAGCAGGAAGAGCTTAACACATCTAAAGCACCATTCAAGCAGAAGAATCACTGTGGAATTAGTGGAGGAAAAGGAACAGRAGCAGTTTCAATTTTTCTCTGTATCTGACTCTGAATTGAACAGAAAGCAGGATTTGACCTTGCAATATTTCTATTTTCTTGGAGACAACCTGTGGACATGCTATGTTCATAACCTCGACAGTGTGTGTACATCATGATGCATCTTATTCCCAAATATTTTCGTATTCTAAATAATTTTAGGGTATGTCTCCAAAGTTTTCTTTCATGCACAGCATTACAAAATATTCTCAATGAAATGTATCAATGGTAAAATGGAAAATTTAAAAATTTAATATGATTTTGCTAAGGAAGTGAGAAGGAAAAAAAGTGAAAAAAACACTATGATATTAAGCCAGATATTGCTGCCTAAGTACTATACATCTTTAGGTAAAAAACAAGCAAACAAACAAACAAGATAACTCTACAGCTTAGACAGATTTGCAAATATATTTATTGAGGGTTTACAGAACTAAGGGTGGATATCTGAAAAKCTGGGAAAATATTTGATTTAGCTGTGGTAGTCATCTGGAAAATTCCTTTTCTCTGGAACAGAAGGCATATACAATTTTAATGAGGAATTTTATAAGGAGTATTAATGTATAAATTTGCTTTCTAGGTAATAAACACCCTAGTGAGAATAGCCAGAAGCTCAGCAAATGAAAATTAATATTGGGCACTGCTGTTGGAAAGAGATTTCTGTTTATTTTCATGGATATAATGAATCCACAAGTTTCATATTTACATGACAAACATGTAGACACCTTTCTCTTCTACAAAAAGTCAAAAAAGAAATACTTAGAATAAAACATTCTGTACAGTCCCTCTCTTTTTTCAAAATTTTTATGTTAATGAAACCTGTAAAATATTTGAAGCATTTGACTTTTTAACACAGAAAATCCAAACAAATTTTTTTTTAAAAAAGTAAAAATTCCTACATAGGCTATCCATTCAAAGGAAAAGCTAGAGGGTCATTTTAATAAGAAGTGCAAAGCAGCAAGCTATCAGTATGTTAATTAAAATCAATGAGTGCTCATAAAGATGCTTGAAGATTTGAAGAAGGTTAAAACTAATTAAAAATATCACAAAAGGTTTTTCCTTATTGATTGGAGAGATAGCTTCACGGATAGCACTTTGCAACCTGGTATCAAGGGAAGACAGGTTCAAAGTTACCATTAGATAACATATAACTGAGTGGAATAAAACTCTGTGATTAAAAAGTCTGCTTTTTTGCCCAGAGAGAATAGAAATATTGGACTGTACAAACACAGTGTCATGTGACTGGTTTTCAAATATCAGGGCTTTATATCTGTTCTAACAATGCAAATATTCCTATTTGACATACAAGGCATGAATCAGACTACTTTTCTAGCTGCTGCAGGTGACAAAATAATAACAGCTGGTTTACTTAATAGATTGATGGATTACAAATAATTTTGGGATCACAAAACTGAGAAATCCTTATCCCRAACCTGGACAGGTCTGCCTCAGGGACTAAGAGCTTCAGGCTTTCTGTGTTATAGGCAATCTGTTCTGAACAAAGGCAGAGCATTCACTACTTTATTTTGCTTTCATTGTGCCTTTAGACTATATTCAGTTATGACTGCAATTAATAAATACCCAGAAGATTAAAAATACCTTGCCCAGGCCTTAATGCCAGGGTTACTGCTTGATTAAAAGGAACTGCCAAAATAAATGTCAGAGATAAMAATAAGAGGTTATATATGGCAGATTAAATAGTTTAGAACTTCATTTAATCACATTAATTAAAGGTTAAGTTTCCTCCATTTTTAACCATTTAAATCAAGAGATATTCTTTCTGAAATCTTTTATGAACCGTTGGGAGATTTCKCTTTACTACGAGTCAGAAAAGATGAGGAAAAGTCTGAACTTTCTATATGTGTAAAAAAACTGAATATAYATTTTCTTTTATATTTGTAACCCAAAGCACTATTCAAGTAGCAAATTCAAATTGTTTTCTCAAAAAAGGATAAATGTATTCCTTTTCTCTTCTGCTCTCAGATGTAGTGAAATGAACTCCWTTTGTACTCCAAACAGCCAGCATAKAGAGSTGACCCTGAAAAGTCACATCTATCAATACCAGGAATAAAAGTAGTTTTACTGGTTTTTTAATTCCCGACTCCCCCTCCCTTTTTTTTCTCTCTCTCTCTTTTTTTTTTTTTCTTTCATTTCTTTTTCCTTGACCTTAGAGTCAACACAGCTAAAAGAGATTCAAGTGTGGATCCTATTACAACTTGTGTATCATCTGAACTATTTACTGTATTTGAGGCAATTACAGCTGTGCAAACCTATTGATAACATTAGGGGGCACAGATGCAAACAAGTGACTAATCTGACCTGCAAAATCTTTACTATTGGTGATAATAAATGAGATGGAAAGGAGCCAACTTGATTCTCAAAACACAGTCTGAGTATGTAGGACTGACAAAAAAACCCAAATGTTTACTTAAATGGGAGAATGTGGGATTAAAAAAAAAAAAAAAAAAGTCCTTTATAGACAATAAACCTATTCCCAGTGCCTATCTTCCCTTTTCTTCCTTTTACAGAGTCACTTGAAGTGACTTCTTTAAAGTAGCAATGAACTTTGTGAAATCAAGTAACAATGGTAATGTGTTAGCCTCATGTCAGCAAAGTAACCATGTTATGTTGGGCTATATTGAAGGAGAAAATAAGGGAGAAAGRTAAAGACAATTATGTATAATGATATTGACTATGAAATCATATCTGATGAAAAAAATTAAAGGGTAACAATGTATTTTTACAGTGCAYACACTGCATTCTGTCATTTTAAGATAGTGAATATTGTGTATAGAAATAAAGATAGACTCTCCTGCAGAGAATTTATAATGTCAAGGAARGACAGACATAAGAATAAACTGAAAAAGTCAGGTGGAAAGAATAATACCAATAGTGTTTGATGACTAATTGATTCTATCTGTAAAGATTAAACTAGCTTTATATTTAGGATTATCTGTTTACAATATATCTACAATTTCCAGAAACCTTGGGTTTTATTATTTATTATTTTCTTTTTTTATCCCCCCTCTAAACCAGAATAATCATTATGTATTGTTTTCATAAGCATTTTGGACAAAAAATTGTGTTCTGTCTACTTTTTTTCCTGGTCCTTCTCGCTTATCTCTGAATTTACTTGGACAAGATACATGTCTACAATGTCTATTATAAGAAGGCTCTTAAGCATTCTTTTCAAAGTAATTGAAACTATATTTTATGTTGAATGAATGAGAGAGACAAGCTTGGGAATATTTTCCTTTTAAATATTCGGGTGATTTAATTGATCTTGCCATAATTTAAAACAATAATACTATGATGAGTAAAAGTTAAAGAATTATCATCTGCAACCTCAAATAAAAACATATTTCATCCACCAAAGCAATTCACCAAACACATTTCTGAAAAGAATTACTTGCTTATTTGTCACACGCATTCTGGCACAATATATCTTCTATATCATATTAATACTTCCTGCCACATAAGTGTTATTAGTAGGTGTGTCATAATTAAACTAATAAAGCAAGTTCTAAGATATCAGACTAATGAAAAATGACAAAATAATCCTTCCTTACAGTGAGGCAATGTGTTCAGATAATTTCATAAACTTTTATTTTGTATACTGTGCTCATATTAAAAATATAAATTACACATAATGGACCATAATATAAATTACACATATCATCTATATTCTACTTACTAATTCTATCAGTCTTTCTGTCTGAAGGTAGAACTGAGAAATTGTTTCTTACTCACTTCTGTCTGCTAGCTTATTCATCAGGACTCTCATGTAGAAAGAAATACTTAAAATAAGACTGATAGAGGAAGAGAGAAAGAAAAAGCAATAAGAATGTAAAAATTTATCTGTTAGATTTTGGTTGACATGGAATACATGCATCTCACTTATGGGCTCARTCCCCTAATTCATGAAGTTCTTTCCAGGGAGACTAAAACAGTAATTATTTTTAAAATGGGACAAAATAGTTTGACATTCTCATGCAGTGATTCTGCTTCTATTGAAACTGAAGTTTATTACGTTGAAATTTTGTTTTGAAACTGACGTCAAGAAAAGTCTGTGAGCTGATTAAAATGGACTTTCTGGCTAGTGGTATTGGTGGTACTACTTGGCTGAATTACTGGTTGAGGTGAGGTGTCATTTCCAGATATATTGCCCGGACTTCTCTCTAGAAGCTCCATGTCCCTCCTGTACTGGGGAGCCCAGAACTGCACCCAATACTCCAGGTGAGGGTTGAGGAGATGGGCAGGATCACCTCCCTCCACCTGCTGGCAATGWTCCTCCTGATGCAGGCCAGGATTCCATTGGCCTTCTTGGCCACGAGGGCACATTGCTTACTCACAGTTAACTTGCTGTCAACCAGGACTTCCAAATCCCTCTCTGTGGAGCTGTTTTCCAACAGGTCAGCCCCTAATCTGTCCTGGTGCCTGGGTTTATTCCTYCCCMRGTGCAGAACCCTGCACTTATCCTTGTTGAAGCTCATGAGCATGCTTTTCTATGAGCATGTTACGGGAGACAGTGTCAAAAGCCTGGCTGAAGTCAAGGTAGACAACATCCACATCTTTCCCATCGTCCATCCAGCCATTCAYYYCATYGTAGAAGGCTATCAGGTTTGTCACACCCGATTTCCCCTTAGGGAGTCTGTGCTGACTACTCCAGATCACCTCCTTTGTCTTGATAAGCCTAAAGAGGGTGTCTAGGATGAGCTGTTTCATCACCTTTCCAGGGACGGAGGTGAGGCTAATGGACCTGTAGTTTCCCAGCTCCTCTCTCTTGCTCTTTTTGAAAACTGAGGTTGGCTTTCTTCCAGTCTTTTGGCACCTCCATGCCATCCATCCTTCTGGCACTCGCTCTGCATGACCCGTGTTTCAGTTTATGCCCACTGTCCTGTTCAAAGAACCCTAAGTTTTATATTGACCATCTTATGAGCATCTGACACCTTGCCTGATTGAATTTATTTGTATTTCTCATGTGCCTAAGCTTTTCAGCACCCCATAATTTCATCCATGGTTAATAATAATAACCAATACTGGTAGAATTTTTTACAACCTCCACAGAATCTCCTTTACTGAAGAATATCTATTTGTAATACAACAGTGGCTCCCTGGTGCATCAAGGGTATCTTATTACTTCCTCTGCATTTCTTCTTCCACCTACCCTTAGGTAGACTAGTAGGTTCACACAGAGTTATTCATGTCAGCATTCATACTCTGACTCAGTTAAGTGAAATCCAGTTGAGGTTATAGGATTACTGAACTAGCACCTTAAAGGAAAATATTTTGATACTAATTTAATTTGACCAGGATAGCTTTTACTAGTAGAYCAACTATTTACGTAAAGGGTCAGTAAACCTCTCACACATCTGTTGGCTAGAGAAATAAACTAGACTTCAGTTCCCCATGTTTATACTCTATTCAGTTGTAGCTTAAGCTTTTCTACATTGGATAAAATCCTTGTAATTCTGCTAAACTATTTATTGATAACATTATAAATCTAAAATATAACTTTCCTTTTCTTGTCTTGCCTTGCCTTCATGAARGCAATGTGATCATCCTAGGAAAGGAACAGTCTGGTAGGACGTTGGGCAAAAAGATGATTGCTTTCAGTCTGCAAATGTAGAAGAAAAATACTGCACTTCTCAGTTTCTCTAAAAATGGGAGTGAAGCTTCCAAATTTTTCATGTTCTGAGAATTAGAAACTTTATTACATTTTAGACACACCAATAACTATTAGAATAGAGTCTAGGGAAAACATGTTTCACAGATTTTCTTCTTGAGGATGAAATCACAGAGAATAAATCAATATTTATKTAAATATGCTGYCCAGAKMGRTTGTGGAGTCTCCTTCTGTAGAGATCTTCCAAACCTGCCTGGATGCCACCCTGTGACACATGCTCTAGGTGTCCCTGCTGGAGCAGGAGGGTTGGACTAGATGATCTCTAGAGGTCTCATCCAAACTTAACCATTCTGTGATTCTGTGAATCCACTCAAACATCTCCACAATGAAAACATATAAAATTACAAAAAAGGAATGCTGGAGTAATGGCTGTGCTTTGTGAGATATTTTTATTGCACAGGTTGGGTCCAGAWACACTTGCTCATATTTTCATCAGTAATGCTCCATAAAAAGGTATAAACGTTTCCTCATAGTACAATTTGATGTCTGATATATAGGGCTAATATAGATCATATGTTGACTTAGTGGTAATTAAATAATAAACATATGAAGCAGAATGCAAGCAGATTGCATTCCACAGAATGCAAGACAAGTGATTCCCACTAATGGCTGAAATAATCTTTCACCAAAAGCCAGCCTTTTTGTCTCTAATTCACTTCATTTTAATAAGTGCTTTCAGCTATTAACATACACATTTTGAAAAAAAAGCTTGAGTACACACAAAAATTTTTCTTTAGCAAAAAGCCTTAGGATTTATGTCTGGCTTATGAGTCATGGCCCAATAACATCTACACTAAAATTTTGTCTGTGTGCAGTCTCAGAAATACACTTAAATACATTGCGGAATATCACCTTATGTGAAACTGGGTTTTTTTGGTACAATTATACAGCAAATATTATAGTAATGAATAAAATAACTAATATCTCCAACATCATTGTGAATTTTATTTTTTATATAGTACAAGGTGATGGACGATATTACGCTGTTCCTTCTAATAATTATAGAGCACTCCATAAAGGGAAATCTATCCATTCAGTGCCAGCTGAGTGGAAATATTTGAATTTTATACCAGAAAGGAATACAAATGCTAACTGAAATTAACAGTTCTATGTGCTCAATGACTGTGCCTAATCTTTTATGACAGCTGGTACCTGACAGTGAGTTATTTAACCCATTCTCTGCTTCACTAGCTGTTCAATAAACCTGTTCATGGAACTGAGATTTGCTGAGCAATACTGTTCTTCTATTTTGCCCTCTTATTCTCTAGCAGAATTGAGTTGAAACTACTGCAATTTCWATCAATGCAGTATAAATTTTGAAAATAAATAATTGTGTTGTGGCTGAAATAATTGTCAAAGATTATCTATACAGTAAAAATTTTGTAATTTTTAATTTTTTTTTTCATCCAAACCTGCTGCAATACAATTACACACATCACAAGGAAGAGGGAAAAAAAAAAACCCCATTTTCATTTCCGTAAGTTACAGAAATGATGAAAATTGCAAAGAGTATTCTGAAGGATTAGGAAGAAAGGCCTACACATGAAATGTATAAATATGCAGCCTGGTATCAAAAAATCTGAGTTCCCAGTAAAGTCAGTATGAGTTAAAAACMGCTCAACATATGAAAAATCAGTCTGTTGTTGTTCACGCTAATTTTGTCTATCTATAGTATCATTTCTGTTGCATTTATACCCCTCTAGAAAAGACAGAAAACATTTCCACATATTAGAAGTAATGCTAGTAAGAGCAACAGAATTTACAGCAGCATCAAACATCTGTTCAGCCATGTTCATCAGTAGATTTTAAAGAAGTTCACAAAGAGAGTAACTCTTCTGGATACCTAAATACTTTGGAACTACRGGATGATTTTGTTGTGTTAGATGAGTTGTCTGCATCTAAGTGTTTTGCTCTTATTCATAAAACTATTATAGCAGAAAAATTGCTTTATGACTGGGCACCATGGATACAGGCAGGCAGGATATACTGGAAAAAATTAAAAACTCAGGAAACTCATTAACGGTACATATTAAGCATGTAAATTACAAGTTGGCACCAATTAATTCTACACTAGATAAAACGTAAAAGCATGTTGAGAAAACTGGCTTTAAAGGCAGAGATGCAGAGAAAAGCCAGCTAGYAAACATGCACAAGTGACAAGAAATGCAAACCAGTCTAACCTCTCTGCGGGAGAAAGTCATTGATTTTATAAGCCAGAGCTGAGAGATCTGATTTCCATATTGTAGGAATACATTAAGAGAAGGAAGGCCTATATAATTTGACATTTATGGAAAAAAAAAAAAAAAAGTGCTGAGAGGGAAAAACAGGATCACTTAGTTCAAAAAGTGGCAATTCATACAGATGACCAAACAGTACCCCAAATTCTTGCATGCCTGCAAATCAATGCCAAGTACTTTTAGTATAATTACTATTTTAATACAAAATCCCACAATAATGCATGCATTTGGCCTTTTGGTCAAAGATATGTGACAACTGGCTTTTTAGGCTCTATTTTAAAGGAGTGCCATAGAAAGTGTCTGGGCATTGGAACATAATTCTTGATACCATTCAGCACTAAGAAGTTGTTTATTATGTGTTTTTCATCATTAAGCAGCACCACCTCAAACATTTCCCAGGAACAGTTTGAGAGTTAGAAATTTTTAGGGATGAGTTTTAATAAGCAGTTTGCTTCTGGGTACCCTGTTTTAGAGCCTAAGAAATTTCCTTATCCTAGAATGCAGTCATTGCATCAATATAGCCCTAGTGTTGGCTTTTCTAATTTCAGGTCTGTCTGCATTCAGTTATACATCCAGTAGCATTACTAGTTCTTGTGATATTGAGAAATTTAAAGTGTTTAAATTAGTTAATGAGTTGTCTCATTGTCTAACTCATTGTTAATAGTCTAACTAYTATAGTTGATAGTCTCACTACTTCCCATCAAGATAATACTGAGCATTCCCAGTGGGAAAAAAACACTTGTATCTGACTCAAAGCGTAGTAACCTTTATGGGGAAAAATTAAATTATGTACAAGTCTTTGCAACTTGAAATTCTTATAGCTTAGGTGTTTTGTAGCTTCAGCTTATCTAAATGGACACAAATGCTATAAAGACATAGAAAATTAGTTCCTGACACCTAGTTTCTTAGTGAAAAGATTCATTTGGGAAAACCCCTGCTTTTCAGAGATATATTCTGATGTCTTTTAATATACATGCAGGTGTGTAAACATATCATATATATGTACAAATATATGTCATTGGCTAACAAGTCTTAGATACCTAACACTGAATGTGTCTTAACCGTCCTACAGTGCAGTAGTGCCAATTTTTTTCAAGTGTGTCAAAGATAATTATTAGATATAATTTGACATTTTGGGTGAATGTTTTCATCGTTTCACTTCAAGATCATTAGTTTATGAAGCAATATTTCCACAGTGTTAACAGAAAGTTGTAAACGTACTTACACAAGCTTTACATGCACATTTATTGCACTCATAACTTCAAGTTTAAGATCATATTCAATCTGAAGCTATATGCAAGATTAGAATCTAAAAAAAAGGTATATGGCAACAACAGAACTATGTAAAGAAAATATATAACTTTTTATTTACTGTAGTATGCAAATCAAGTACTCAACATCTGTTCACAGTGGGAATATAAATATAGATAGCTACCATTGCTATGATCTGACTCCCTCTCAAACCATTGGAAGTGGCTGTGATGAAAATTTATAAGTGTTTATCTGCATTCCATACAATTTTTCCAGAATAAATGAATTGTGACTTAGGAACAAAAAGGAGAGGGTTTATATATATATATATATATATATATATATATATATATATATACACCTTCCATTTTATGCAAAGAAAAAACAATTTTGCAAAGTCATAGCTACTAGACCTTTAGTAGTAAAAATCTTTTTCTAAAAACGAGCACAGAACTAGTGAATAACAGGTAAAAGAGTTCCTCTGAACATCAGAAATATGTTCACAGACTGAAAGCTACAAAATTGAACAGTGAAACTTGAGAAAYTTCTTCACTTTTAAAAAAGCAATAACCTTTTTAACTGTTATTCTACTGTTTGGAAGATTAAAGATGTCTGTGTTAGTTTTGTCAGCTCTTTGAAGTTCAAATTTACTGGACATTCTAGGCCACATGGCTAAGTTTGATTCCAACCTAGACATTGGTTAGAGGGCACTGAAGTTACAAGCCCTTGTTTCCTTCTGTTTTTCTCTGGTATTAATTTCAATGTTTCAAGATGAGTTTTTAATGCACTAGATATAATTATGAATTTCAYTATGACAAGTGTGTGTCTGTTTCTGATTAGAAGACGTTACAGACAAAATGAGGTTAAAACCAGAATAATGATCTGTGATCTGGCTCTAAATATTTTACATCATGGAGATTTGATCTTCATTCCAGCTTGATTTTTGCCTTAATGTGAAACTCTGTGTCAAATTTCTTTACAACTTTGAACAAAGTATTTTTGGGATTCTCTTTCTGAAAGAAACAGCAGTACATTTTTTAATGTGACAAACAGCATCTTCTTTAATAAATTACCTAGTAAGCAACAGACAACTATGAACTATATGAGTTTTGTCTTTCTTAACAACACGATGACATAGTTACAGAGTTCCTAGTGCATTCCTATCACAAATCAGATTTCATGATGTACTACAATACTAAAAAATCTTTACTGAATTATCTAACCATTTTGCATGTAAATTTAGTTGGTACATTATGATTCTTTACTCACCTTAATCATTATAGTTTTCTCTCTGAATTAAGGATGATTAAAATTTAGCTAAATTTTATTATTTTTTTCATAATTATTACATCATTATGTGAGCATGTGCTGGATATGTAGCTGGCTATCACTGATAGTATTGTCCTTTGAAACAGGTTTTTTTTTTTCATAGAACATGATAGAATACAAGCAAAATAGACCAGTCAACAGGTAGTTTTCATATCTGGTCTCTTGCATATTAACATCAGGATTTCTAKATCTTGACTTCTCCCATTGAGTGCTTGGGAAACATAAGATATTTTGTTACTTGGAGGCTATTTCGGGAAAATGAAGCTACGACTTTTTTTATACGAGAATATTTGATCTGCAAGTCTCAAATACTTTGACTTGACTTGGATATAGTAATCTCTTTTTTTTCTAAGAATACAGTCACTGATATAGTTTAACCATGAATCTGATTCAATGTTAACTTTAAAGGTTGAATTCTATAATTAGAAATCACCATTTTTTAGTTGCATAGGTGCTATCTAAAACAGTTTTTGAATATAAATACAAAGCGTAATTTGCAATAATTGAGTGTAAAGTCAATAAGACTTAGTTTATTTGTCCAWAAAATAATGAAAAAGAAAACACTTACATACACAGATAAAGGAGAAAAACGAGTGGGTTTCTTCTGTTGTTTGCTTCTGAGAATCCTCAGTTTTCTAGAGATAGTTTTCCAAATCTGAAAATAAAGACCTGGAACAAATTATTATTTCAATAGTTTTATCACTTTGGGTAAAGAAATGCATTTCCAGGAGACTCACAAAATTAACTTAGTTATCAGAAATTTATTATAAAAGAAAAATGTGATTAGAATTTTATCAGACTAGACTGAGTTTTAGCATGAAAGATTTGATGGTGGGGGATTAGGAGTTGGTCAGGGAAGAATAAATAAAAAAAAAMCCCACATTAAAACAGGTAAATATATTTTTGGCAAATAATGACAAGACTTATATTTAGTCTATTACTCCAGTTCCTAATATACCAATACAAGCTTCAGTGAACTTGAAGAAGGAAAAATCACTTGAGTCTAAGCTTTGGAGACTATTTTTATACAAATTCAGACCCAGGGAAAGTATTTCTATCCTTGTAATCAATTTAGTATCTTGTCTATGAGAAAATAATGAAAATCAGTAATTAGTTTATTGACCATTCTATCTGAACATGAACCAACACCTATAGCTACAGAAAATATCCAAGGTAAAAATGTTAATAATAAGAAATAGTATTTAACAGAAAAGTCACCTCTTTGTCTTACTAATGTTAAAATCAATATATCAATAGATTATACACAAGTTCCAAAAGTTTTAGAGTMATTGAATGAAATGACATTTATGGTGAAAGGGATTATATTTCAGAGTAGTCTCCATTTATTCAGTCAATTCAATTCTATTTAATGAATAAGTGATAATTAACATATAAGCATTAGAAAGGTTTTATATTATTATTTCCATATTCCATGACCCAAACAGATTAAAGACTCTGTATGCATATGTAGATTTAAGGTAAATTAGACACTAATACCATCATGCTAGTTTTCATTTGGGCTTACAGGAATCTTGTAAAATTGACAAAGGAGAAATGCAAAATCTTTTGCCCCTTTACAGCAACACAAACTGAGACGGAGCGGCTAGAAAGAAGCTCTGTGTAGAACACTCTGTGTGTTTCGGGGACAGCAAGCTGAACACAAGTCAGCAGAGCGCCTGGCAGCAAGGAAGGGCCCTTCTGGGCTGTATGAACAGGAGCACAGTCAGTAGATTAAGGGAAGTGATAAACTCTCTTTCTACTCGGCACTCATCAGACCCCCTCTAGACATTGCAATCTATTGCTGCCCACCACCCTCCACCCCAACCTCAAAAGAAGAATGACAGCTACACACTGGAATGAGGTCAGCACAGGCCACCAGGATATCATAGCATGGTTGAGAGCTGGAAAACTTRTTCTATGAGGGGACAAGGCTTGTTCAGCCTACAGAAGAGTTGGATTTAGGAGGAAATGAAGCTTGTCACTCTAGTGGTTGGCAGGAGGATGATAGTCATAAATTGTAACAGGAGAGCTCAATAAAATGAGAAACGTTTTCACCATATGTCAACCAGTGGAACAAGTTGCCAGTGGAACAAGTTGCCCAGAGCGGGAGTACAGTCTACACTCTTGGAGATTGTCAGTGGTTACAGCCCTGAGCATAAATGACCTGAGTTTGAGAAAAAGGTTGGACTAAAGACTCCAGAAGTCCTTTTCAACCTGAATCATTCTGGGKTTTTTTTCACATTTTCAAGTCGGAGAGCTGATCTGATTTTGGTATAGCAAAATAAAATGATGGTACATTGCATCAGTATGCAAGGCTAAATATATAAAGTGAGCTATTAACCCATGCCATTCATTTTTTCAGGAAATGAAGGAATATACTAATTTTCTTACAGAAATGTTGTTAGCTGTGTGCAATCTAAAAAGATTCAGTAAACCACTTTGTATGACCAAATACTGCAAAATCAGATATTTATTCAAAATTTTGTATATCTTACTTTTTTTCTCTTGGCAGTAAGAGAACTCCCCACTGTTCTTTGAAAACACTTAAAACACTTGACACCAGASTTGGATGGGAATTAGGTTTTCTGTTTTATCTAAAAGCATCTATTTATCTATAAGCATAAAACCTGATATATTAGATCAAAACAGAGCTCTATATGTTCCTTAATTTTCAATTGGGCTGTGCTTTGGCATTTCTGATTAAGAGAAGCTTTTAATTGATGTAGTGGCCTGAGAAAATGGGCAATGTGCATAACAGCAGTAAGACTGACTACCAGTATTGGCCAATACTGTGAAAGAAAAAAGCCTGAGGTTCCCACCAAAAAAAAAAAGAAAGGAAAAAAAAAAAGTAAATTCTTATCAAATAGCTTTTGTCTTGTTCTGTGAATTGAAAATTTTTGAATTAATATCAGGAGGCCTGATGGACATGCCCTAACATTTTGTGAGGGGGAAAGTGAAGAAACTCCATTTCCTCAGGCAGAGAGGGGAACTGATTATGTATAAATGCGCTAAAACAGCTTTTTCCTTTGGTCATATTTCAAAAGAAAACAGTAGTATCACTGCATTATATAGTAGTTTATTTCTGCTGATGAGTGTAGAGTATCTTCAGGAGTTCTTAGAGGATTTATAGCTCAGAGACTCAAAAGAATCAAAGATGACAGGTAAGCAGTGAATAATTATCTCTAGAACTTACATAAAAATATAACAAAACAATCTCCTGTAGCTTCTGTACTGAGATATATTTGAAGTTAGATAGGAGTGAACACAGATTTCAGAACTGCAGTTCTGGGCAAAAATACCTACATTCTTCCTGAGTCTTTCTTTAGATGCCTAAATACTTTTTCTGAATCTAACCCTAACTGGTTTGCCCAAGGCTAACAGCAAGTTAGTGGCAGAGTTTGGATTACAATGTAGAAATAGCTGATCACCTGCCTCATGATCAATCCATCAAATCAAGCTGAACAGAAAAGTGCATCTCCAGCTGCTATGGAACACATGCTGTTGTAAGAATTAAAAGGAGCCAGCTGTCTATAGCCCCTGAGAAATTTGAATAGACCCACATTTTTCCACACAATCATGCTGTAATTACATGTCACCCCAGGTGTTCTCAATATGATTACTCCCTGTAAAACTATAAGTGAGGCATGAGACAGCCCATACGGCTGTAGGAAAAATAATGAAGCAGCAGGGTTTCTCTCTTTCTGTGCTGGTTTGGTTCTGTTTATATAGTCAATCTGTTCCCTGGGACTGCTGGGAGAGCCCTTATGGTCCCAGGCATCCAGGGACCATAGATGCTGACCTGCAGTAAATGGAATATGGAATTGAGCTACTTTTTTGACAAAGATATCCATCACATATTTACTTTGAAAGCCATTCTGAAAGGATCCAACTGTTCTTTCCTCACTGCTGTTGTTGTAGTGAGGCTGGAGTCAGCATCGGTGTGGTGTCCTGGGATCGGGACTGGTGGCCCAAGTAGGGCTGAGATGGGCAAGTGGGAGCCCAAGCTGGGCAGGGCTGGGTAAGGCCTTGCTTCTAGTTAGATAAAGATCATCTTAATAACCAAAGACTGCCAAATGCAATAATGAAAGTATTATGAAGAAGGGTGACTATTTAAATTGTCTTAAAAAGTTTTCATTGATAGGTGAGACATTACAGTTTGTATCAAAAGAGGCAAACAGGTAGCTACTTAAATTTTATTGTGTGTAAGCACAACTTTCTATGTAAATTGCTTTCCAGGTTCATTTCCCACTGGCAGAAGATACCAGCAAGGTTTTCTTTCTTTTTTTTTTTTAAAAAAAAATCTTTTTATCTTAGAGCAGAAGACTCCTGCTTCTGAATATTCTAAAAACTATTTTTTAACATTTTAGAGACYTATTGACAGTATTTGAAGTAATACTGATATAGAACATATAAATAATTGCAGTTGGAGCCTTAACTCTGAAATTGATGCAAGTTATAAAAATGACTATCCTTTTAAATATAGGTTATTAAACTTTTAAAAGCCTTTCCTTTGCAAATCATTTTTATTTTTACATTAATATAAAATATACAGTGGCACCTTGGTATGGAATATTTTAAAGACTTCTTAATTTAGCACACTGATTAAAAAGGAAGCTTAATCACTACAATAGAGAGCTTCTACTGGAGAAAAAATGTATTCCAAATTAGTTTCTGGTCATATATTAGATATTTCTGCTTACAAAATGAGTTACCCAATGTACTTTATAATGTGGGCTATAAATGACATGAATTATTTTTGGTTTTGTAGTGAAAATGCTCAAGAGAAAGTATTTTTTCAYTTGAAAAAAGATTTTATAACCATGGAAGTTAAGTATCAGTTGGAACTGATTTATGAGAAACTATTCAAATTTCATTCAAATTAACATAGCTTAGGTGCTGTATATTAAGTCTTACTGTCAGGGATAGGTATTTATCTTTCTGAAACAAAAGTAAAAGACTTCAGTTTGCTAAGTAATTCTATTCTTCTTTATTGGAAAATAATCTGTAAATCAGTGAACYAGCTTTTTAATTCAGCCCTCTTCTTGTTTGATTCTTATCCTCCTGCTTGGATTTACAAGAAGAAAATGAAGTAACTTCTTGTTAATATATGGAATATGACATTGCTAATGTTAATTTATCTGTTTATATGTCATTGTCTTTGTATTTTACTGAATTCTGCTCAACAATATTATTTTAGTATAGTACTGCATCAAAACATTCAGAATATCATTACTACATGATAAACAAAATAATGTTTCACTAATATTATCCATATAATTTTCGTACTCCTTAGCAACAAAATGCCTGATTTCATACTACTTTTTTTTTTCACTTTGTCATGCTTTCATTTCTGAATATGTGAAAAATGCATTGAATTAGACTTCAAATTGCTTTCTTCTCAATTAGATCACTGAAGTTTTCTTATTTGGTCATAGACATCCATTTTTCATGCATTAAATAGCAGCTCTTTGAATTTCATTTCATATTGCTTTACTGACTCTTTCATAACTGGATAACTCCTTCTTTCACTCACTCACTCACTCACTCACTGTTCTTATCTAATGGTCGAGTTTCAGTCCCACATAGATACGAGCACATTCCACTGAAATCTAAAAAGAACAAGGGTCAAACTCTTCTATCTGTGTGTCTATACTGAATATTTGAAAAGACACAAAAAAGAAAAAAGATAACCTGACCTGATAAGATGGTCATTTGTATTCGATATGCTTCTGTTCTGAAACTGAGTTGTTCAACTCAAGTAATAATAATAGTAATTAAAAAAAAAAAAAAAAGAAATCCTTAAATCGTTTATCTATCTTGCAATTCTAACTGTACAAAATATTTTATACACAAAACWGGAAACAACTGTTTTGTGAAGGAGCAAATGAGTTTATTGAACAGTGATATTTTGTCATATAACTTTTATTACCAATAAGTGCCCTGAATATGAAAAAGATAAGTTGGATTTGTTTCCTTTGTTTAAAGGCATCTTGATTCAAGGTCTAAATCTCTTACATGAATAAAATTCTCTTTGGTATACAAAGAAGCCTTTTGAACTTTTTGTGTGATGTGTCACTCATATTTGTCATATAACAAAGGCAGTTATTCTTTTAAAGTGTTGTATTTTCTCTCCTCTCCCCAAGGTATTGGCAGGCGAAGGGGYAGGAACTTGGGAAGGCATAGCTGTATGGGGTGAACAAACTTAGGCATTTCAAACAAGTTATTGATACTTTTAAACCAAGGGATGATCTCTCTCTCCCTCCCTCTCTCCCTCCCTCCCTCCCTCCCTCTCTCCCTCCCTCCCTCTCTTTTTTCTTTTTTTTTTTTTTTTAACCTGGTGGGGGACTATTCAGCATAAAAGAAAAAAAAACACCCAAAAAACTAGAGTGTAAACACAAAGACATGCAAACCTGTGGGACAGATGATAACTGAAACAACAATAAAGACCTGAGCTCTTTGAACACTGACTGATGGTCCATTACAAGGAACTACTCATGTAGAAGGTCTGCCAGAGCTTTGTGACTGATAAAAAGAGGAAAACAAAACTTATATGAGTATTATGGTATATTTAGGGAGATGTGGAACTGTTTGACACATTATGTGGTACTAGAAAGGGCTTGTGTGACTGTGCAACGTACTATAGGATGCTTAAGGGAAGACTCGAAGGATGGGAAAAAGAGGCTTCTGGGGAAGAACATGAGAGGAGAATAGGAGGAAGGATAAAAGAAGTTGATCACATGCAAGCAGGCACTGATCAGACAGTCTGACAGAGCCCTGTATTCGATCTCTGAAGTCTGTTCTATCTTCCTGACAATCCTTTCTTAACTATCTTTCTGTGTAACTTCACTCTCTATGCCATGTTAGTGTTGCAAGGTCTGTGTGACAGCAAGCAGAAAGATTAGAATGAAAAAAAATCAAGTGCCAGCAGTTACAGTAGGACCAGAATGTATACATTCCCTAGTGAATTTAACCTGAAGTGCATCGATKAGAATGCATAATTCACTAGAAATTTCAAGATGGACTGCCTTGTGAGTGAGGAGGATAACTCTGAGATGACTCCAAGACTGAGCTGGAGGTAGATGAGAAGCCTCAGGGTCCAGGCATAGACACCTGGCAGTCTGAGGGCGGTACAGATACTCTAAGGGATCTGCAAGTGTCAGGGTGTCTGTGAAAGAAGGTAATTGCATGCATCTGTTTGCTAGCAAGCACCAATATGGACTAATGGGCAAGAGGGAGTCCTGTATGCAAGGTAAAAGCATGCAGTATCTCGGCAGGGATATTTGACAGGCTAAGGGTCCAGGCTGATATGTGAGGGTTCCAAGAACATGGATGTGCTTGTGAATTTAGAGTGAGGACGTATGTATTCACCAGCTAATTTCCCTCCTGATCACCTGGAAAGGAGGAATGGGGCTTGGCCATCTAAACTTACATTTTATATAAGCTACAGTAGTGTTAGATATGGGTGTTGTTAAAGGCAACCTCCTGTGGGTAGTGGTCTGGGTAAATGATCATATTAGTGTACTCTGTGTGTGTATATGCGTATATGTGTGCACATGTTCATCTCTGAGACATATGGTCRGCTTCACTACTAGTCAAGCCTGTAAATGGGAAAGCAAAAGCTGCATTCATTAACCCAGTGTGGAGAGGCCTAGGGTCTCTAGACACACCGGACTGGGCTTCGTCAACCAAGGAGAAAACCTAAGGTCCCAGAGTTCACCAGAGGCAGTGGCTTTATAACATCCCCTAGCAGACAGAGTAACTCATGATATTATGTGTTTCTTTTTGTCTTGCACACAACTTTCAGCATTCTGCAGACTGCTTTTTTTACTTTGTCTCTTGAAGTGCCATTAAACTCCATAGTAACTTCAAGCTGTCTTGGGCAAGAACATGGAATTCTTCCATCCTATTTCAGATAGCTACATTGGAATGAAATAAATGATATCCTAAAAGTGTTTACTTTTTTTTACCCCATTATCTATGACATGAATCTACAGTGATTATCTCAGATTTAAGCTTTTCTTCTTTAGATATCTCCTTTGTTTAGTTGAGTCCCACTCTTACTGAATATATTCTTCTTGTGTAGGTCACTCAGGATGGAAGAGGGAGAAAAACACAATGACATATTGGCAAGTTCAGAATTACATTACCAAATAGTAAAATCTTATAAGGAAGGAACCAACAATCTTATAAGGAAGGAACCAACTCAGAACCGTAGGTGTATTGTAAAAAACTTTTAGGTAGTAGAGATTTTTTAAATATATAAATAAATAATGGAAAGTATCTTGCTATAATGAAGCTATATAATGCATTTTAACTATGTATCTGGTGTAAAATTTTAATAATGGGGCTTTTCTAGAACTTGAACTTTGCTTCCATTGAATTCATAATTGATATGCAAGTATTTCTGTTCTCATTAGCCTGAAGAATATTCCTCTGCTTATTGGCATAATTGCCTTTCCCGTTATGTCCTTTCCCATTACATCATCCTTGTCATAATACCAGGTCTACTTGTCTTCCAGCTGAGCTCAGAACATTAGGATAGATTAACTGTACGACCTAACTTGTCATGGAACTTGATATGATGAATGAACAGGTCTAAATAAGTGTAAACCCTTCTTGTTTTCTTGGAGTTGTGAGGAAAAAAAAAAAAACAGTTGATGCAGAGAAACAATCTTTTCCAAATAAAAGATTATTAAATTTAAAACAGGGGGAAAAAAGCTACAAAACGGTTGCAATGCAATAAAAAAACATCCTTACATACATTCCTTACCTAAAGATTACACAGGCCAAACCTAGCTGAACATCTCATGTTCACAAGTCTGGCTTCAGGTAAGCTTTGAGTTTTGCTTTTCCACTCGAGAAAGTGTGTCCCTTTATAAAGTTAACGAAAATCCTTCTGTATGCCTTGGTGACTGGAGCTTGATCAAACCAGTTTGACAGCTCAGCAGGAGGGCAGGGAGAGACTTCAAAGTGTTTGGTTTTCTGCACTGTCTCAGGTATTTGCTGGAGCAGCTGCTATGAACTCTTTGTCTCTCTTCTAACATATTTGCTGTCAGCTTCTGCTTGAATTAACCCCTTAGACTCATCAAATAAACAATACCAAATGACTAGCAGATGGGGCATGCAATATGCATGAAATATTATACAGTCCTATTTTCCTTTAGTCTTTCTCTACTGAAATAAACAACATAAAACTTTCATTAAACATAATCATCTAATGTTCAAATACCCAGTGATTCATTTTTGATATATGCCTGTGTTTTTTATCATTATGTGACATTCTGTCAGGGAAGAGAAAAGGAAATGGAAGCTGAGCAAAAATCCACAGCATATAATGAAACTGAGTTCTACTCTGCAGCTTCAATAATCTTTTTGTTTTATGCTGTGATAGTCAGATTATACAAGTTCAATGGGATCAGGTCAGGTCGACACTTTAATGAAAATCCTTCCAGTTTAGGTCAGAACTACACAAAATAGATGTGAAAGGTGAGTTATGAAACCAGCAGCTATGCTGAAGGGCACATMAGAATAGTAATATAAAACTGAAGGGAACAGACCCTGCTCCTGGTGCATTTTTTTTATCCACCCGCTACTACTATTACTTTAAGAAAAATCTAGGCAAAGTAGGGAAAGATCGCATAGATTATTCTCCAAGTGATATTCCTCACTCTGAACCACAGCCAAAATGAAGTCCTGCTGAGATGGCGAGAGGTTATGCTTTACTGGAGATGTCTGGGAGAAACTTCTACTAAGAGCTATTAAACACAAAGGCTCTGACCAGAGGTATTTTACCGCTGCACTACCAAATCTCGGAAATTTGAGGGATATTCTTGGGCAATATGACTGTATGTTTAATCCTACTGTTATATGCTTCCCTAGGTGTCTGTTCCTTGGACTTTGAAATGTATTTAAAGGGGCCTTTGATTAGATCCTGTTTTTGTGATTGAGCCATGTATATAAATTTATTTCAAGAGTGAAATTCAGAGTTGATGTGCAGCATTTTAGGTCTATCTGTTGACCCTACTCTGTGCCAGATGGCCCTGCTTCTATGAGTGCTAGGCCATGGTGAAAGAAAACACTTTAAAGACAAATAACTCCAAAAGTAAATGAAGTGGATATACACAGAATGGAGGCTTTGATTTTGACATCACACAGGATGCATTTTCTCCTTGTCTCCAAATGAGCGTTTTCCAGCTCATACGATAGCTCCACAGTGACTGTCATGGTGCCATGAGGAAGCAGTCAGTTCTGCTTGTGTCCTGGCCACCAGGTGCCATCTTGTGACTATGAGGGAACTGGGCTCCCCGGGAGACAGGGCAACCCCAGCCCTGGGAGGTCTGTTGAGTTTTGCAGTGTAAATATTACAAGGATATGTTGGTAGGGTGCTTATGAGATTGAAAGGTGAGTGTTTGCACAACACAAAGAGTCTTTTCTGTCGCTACTTCTTTTTTTTTCCCCAGGCTTCCAGTGTTTTGTGTTTTTCATAACTTCTGTTTTGAGAATAAATTTCATTTTGGTATTTTTAGGTCGTAAACCTAAAAATCAACCCTAAAATAATAACAATAATAAAATCTAAAAAAAAAGAAAAATATCTAAAAATTGCATTTCAGAGGAAAGCACAAAATAGCTTTCTTGCATCTACAAACCTTACCAAAGGCAATCTCATTTTAGATATCTAAAAGCAAGAGTATTATCCAGTAAATATTAAATCTTTTGCATGCCTGCCATTTTCTTTTGTCAAGCTTGTACCACTCTTTCAGGCTTCCTCAGTGAGAAAATATAACAGAGGCTGAAGTAGAACAACTTTTGAGGGACAAACTGAAATTCCCAGAAATTCACTTCACAAACTCAGCTTTGTCAAAGTGAACCTKAAGTCTAACGTGAATTCAGTTTTGCAATCCAGGAAATGTAATTAACTTGATGGCTGATTACAGTAAATTGGGGCATCTAACCTCTTTCATTCATGTTGTTCATTACATTTCCCACCGCCACCCCCACCCCATCCCGCTTCTGTGATGGATTCAGGGAACAAAAAAGTTTAGAAAGATTTTGTACRTTATAAAAAAAAAATCAGAGGTAATGAAGCAAATTGGAACTACATGAATTTGAGCCAAGGAGATGTTTCTAAAGCATATCTTAAGTTTTATAAGTATTTACTAATTATTTATATTTGTATTTTTAAACTACTTTCTCTAATGTGCGTTCTTATTATGCATTAAAAAATTTTGTAGACCTTACAGTTCAAGATCTTCACATGCACGAAGCCTGAAAACTCGTGCTCTTTTTCYATCTCTGCCTTCTTGCTCTGGTAGAAAATATTGTCTCTTGAAACATTTCTTCTCATATAATTTTAACTCCCCCTCCCCCCCGATAATAAAACTTTTTCAATTCACACTTCTCCAAAGGAAAAATTCTGAGGCTAACAATCAATTCTTTAAATGTCAGTATTAGGAAATTTTCCATGATATCATAGTTCCAGGCATCAGACTCCCTCACACAGAGGTCTACGAATGACAACTGGCAGATGAAATGTGTCATCTGCAGACTACACTACATGCTTACTTTTGAAAACAGTAATGTAATTAGTTTATAAAGCTCTCTTTTCCACTCCTGCAGTCAAGCTAAGTCGAAAGGTGTTAAAAAGGTGGTGGAAGCACTTGGAGATGCAATGACAGCTGTGGCTGTAGTGTCATTAATTTTTCAACTTAGTTTGGCTACTGTTAAGACTGTGATGCCTGAATAGAAAAAGCAGGGATGTATTTTCATGATGGAGAGTGGCAGTGACATTATCTTTCAAACAGGAGTTTCAGACAATTTTGGRTTCTCAAGCCTCAAGTTTTACTCTGTCCTGTTTTATCTGTTGAAGCTTATAAATAATAATACTGGAATARTGCAATTTATTATAGGCAGTATCTGTCACTAGCCACTGCTTCTTGGTGATATTCTTGGTGGTGTCTACTTTGTCTCATATTTCCTTTCTTTAGCARTGGCACCTCTGTGTTGTTCAGGATATTGTGTCTGATTTAGAATGGTGTGTTGTACAGAACTGGACATTAATTATCCAAGACATGCTGTATTTTCCCACATAATTAATCTTCATTTACTTGAGGTAAGATCACATCACCTTCAAATTCTTAAACCTATTATTTCATGCTAAAGTTTAGATAATACAGGCCAGTGGACTCATGTTAGTCATCTATTCTATGTACAACATAGATAAACACTTCCTGGACTTGCATGCAGATTAATTTCTGTCCTGATTGTAGAATATATACCTTTGTGCTCACCTCTTTTCTCAAAAACTTACTTATCAGAGCAAGATGGCACTGCAGCCAAGATCCTATTGACTGGGTTAGTGGAACATATTTTTTCATCTTTCTCTTAAGAAAAAGAACAAAAAAGTTCTAATTTTTCTATTTGTACACTGAAGAAATTACACAATACTGTGTAATAGAGATCCATTATCATTTCTTTATTTTTCGTCTAGAGATGATGCCTGAGATAATCTGGAGATAATTTAGAAATTATCTAGAGATAATCTGAAATATATTTTAAAAGTCTGAGTTTAAATTATTTATCGCTTTACTGTAGAAAATGCCTTTTCAATACTTGAGCAAAACGACAGGAAAAATCTGCAAGATATTTGGGGAATCTAGTATAATGCAGTTTACACAAATGAAATAAATAACTTTTTGTGTTAAATGAAAAAGGACAGGATCATACATTTTGGGATATTTCTTTTTAATCATCACATGCTTTAAAAAGGTATTTTAATAATTTATTGTATTAAACCTAGYGATGTTTTCTGAAAAATCTACTTGACTAAAGAGATGAGCTTGTCAGAGCAGGTACATCTTGCCACATTAGAAAATTGTCTTAGAAGACTGAAGTTTTTTTCATTTCACCTCTCAAATTCAAGACTTAGGTACTAAGAGAAAATGACAAGATCTGCAAGCTTTAATTGTCTAAATTCTTGTCACAGGAGACCACTATTACATCAATGATATAAACCATTTGGCAATTTCAAACAACTGCTAAGGTATCCACCAGCTGTATTATGTTATTTGTTGCATTATGTTCCTGCTGCCAATGGTGAGGACGTTTTTTCTTCACATTTGGAAACAGTATAAATTCCTTTTTTTTTTTTTCACTAGTTTTGTGAGTCAGTTATTACAAGTAGTGATATTTACTACCAAATGATCACATTTCTATTAAAAAAAGCATTCTAGGATTCTGAGTGGAAAGGATTATATTGGGGAGAAAATCCAGACTCCCAGAAGACTTGATATATATATGCAATACAAATTTTTGTAGGATGAAAGACAGATATAAAATTGAAGGAAGCTTGCACAGGAAACATATATTCCCTGAATTCCCTGAAGATGATTTAACATGGGAAAATGAGTTGAGGTAAAAATGGTACACATATAGATATGGTATCAGTTTATATATTCTGGCCTTTAGCAGGGAAAAAAAAAAAAAAAGTTTCCAGAATTCACTCTTTTTTTTCTGTTTGTTTYGTTTTGTTTTTGTTTTTTGATACTTCATGATCTAAATTCTTTAATACCAATATTTTGTTGCTTTGTCAAATTGTGACTCTTTATCAGAAATACTCTAACACCTTAGAATATCATTTTAAAAATAAATGTCTTGGGTTTACATATGATATAAAATAGATTTTTTTGGGGGGAAAAAGTCATATTGAAAAATATACTAAAATACTGCTGASATAGGAATTTTATTTTCACACACAAAAAACCTATTTTTTATCTGCTTTTCAGTTTGAAAATGACAACAAATATTATCCCCCAAATTCTCTTGAAATAAAGATTAAGTTTACTGAAACAGCTACTTAGTTCCAATTGCTTTTTTCTTGATCAGTGTTAGGAACTATAACTTTAAAAGTTACCGTTAGTTCTACATCTTTGTAAGCAAGCCACATGACCATGAAAACTTCTAGCAAGGGGATGTTCAGAAAGCAGCATGGTAATCAGGGTGACACGGCAGCAGACCTCATTCTTGAAACTGTAAGACATGTAAAACTGATGAATACACAGTACATCAGCTCATGAACTTTATTCATCCATGTAAGAAATTGCATGAGCTAGGATTGAAAGCCTGAGGGTAGAAACTCTGTCGTGGATACAATGAGCTCAAAGACAGCACAACTGATTTATTGCATGCCTGAAGATTATGCGTGATAATAATAAAGCCAAGCTTGCCTGATACGACAAAGTAGAAGCCTTGTATTTATTTGCAAAATTCTCTCTGAGGGAATGTAGGAGCTGAGGTTTTCAATTTGCCAAGGTATCTGGATAGGAATTAGATATCTTTATTCAGTGTGTTCAAAGGCAGAAAGTATAAAGTCRTGGATTGAAGCTGACAATGTTTGAATGGCGTCTTTTTCTCCTATGCAGATAAAAGCAAATGTTTGTACTGTGTCTTGTGATAAAGGCTGATTGCAGACATGAGGTAAAAAATAAAAATCATGCACTGAAGGAATGATCCTACATGACTATTAGAATGATTAGCAGTTTTATATCTGTGAATGGGTGCACAGTGTCAAAGCCTCGGCCTTTGGCATGGAAAGGGGCTCTGTCATTAGCAAGCAGTGTGTGCTGTACAGGTTCTGTCTAAGGCACATGTGATATGAGGTTATTCTGCTCACATTCAGTGCTGCAACTCTACAGACTCATTGAACATATAGGGCCTTTGGGCTCTGTCTCTACTACTAAATCAGACAGACCTGGGGAACTTTACCAACAACTGAATTCTGAGATCTATAAGATCATATGTTTCAAGGCAGACTATAAGTACAGCGGGCATCACTGTCTTCTGGGAAGCTGTCTCAGGGATGTTTCAGTATCAAGATGTATTCTGCAGGAGAAAGCTGGGCTCTGATTACCCATACTATAGAACTGCCTTTCACTCCCTGGATCTGTTTTAGAAAGTCCAACTAGCACTTACGAGGGAAAAATACATGACATAGCTTAGGTGAAATTAGATCAAAGGATCTCTGCCCTGGCACATCTGCATGCAGCCAGCATGACACAGGACATGTAAGAGTCTCATGCCCTCTTTGAAGGGAGACACTGGAGGCCAGGAGATATCATCCTCAGGCGTATCCTGAGGTCCAGGATCCTCCTGAGAATATACTTTCCTATCCAGTGTGCGCTTCACTTTCAGTACTGAGGTATGACATTTGGTGCTGGCAAACAGTACACTTCAAGCTTAGCACAGGAGAGAAAGAAGTCTCAAAAAATTTACAAAGTTCTGGCTGGGATGTGCCACTGTCCCAAGGCAAAAGTGAATGTGCTTTGTGTTAATAGATAAGCATATTCTAGGCCACTGAATATGTGGCCTATAACTATCTCTTAGGCTCCCTTGGTTGTCCTTATGGCTTCAATCAGCTGCAGTCACACAGTAAGTGCCATCTAAAAAGTCCCAGCATGACTGAGACAAGCATATGGGGCTGAAAGATGCGGCGAAAAGACCTGTAGAAGATACAGCTTTTCTTGCAACTATCTTTTTAATGAAAATTGGTGTAATCAGTGAACTTACATTGAAGTAAATAATTCTAGAGCATWTAGTATTAATTCTAGAGTCAAAAAGGAGACTCTGGAATTATGCTTGAGGAGTTGAAGCTTTTGTAAGAGCTTCATATTAAAATGAAACAGAAAATTGACTTCAGCTGTGTGGTTCCTACTTCAGCTGTGATTGTTCCACTTCTGTGAAAAGTCACTTGCCATTTTATAGAAGGATCATTGAAAAGTATAAACAATAGTAACTTAAAAAATCAGCTTGCCAAATTGAATTCCTCTTATTCTTCAGAAGAATGAAGCTGCTCAGAGGAATTTGATGAGACTATAGATTAGCGTAGTGACAGAAAGTAGTAATAATTTGATATTCATCATCTTTCCCTTTTATTTTACTATTGAATAACATTTTGAAGAACCTGGAATTTGCAGAAATGTATATCATTAAGATTCTTGACCATTTCATGTTCTTTTCCACTGATACAGCAATYCTGAAGCATAATTTAATGCTTCTCATTTTTAAGACATTTCAGATTTATTTACTTATTATTTCCCTTTACAATCTGGTGCTGTAGAAATCAATGCAAAATAAAAGCTTAATGTTGCTTTAAATAGACATTTCATGGTAGCAGGTTTATCACTCTGTGTGTGTTTGTGTATCTGAGTATATTTCACTTTATTTGAAGTTTRTTTTGCAGTATTAACACTTCATACATTTCTTACATTTTCTTTGAAACTGGCAATGGAGTCAAATACAAAGTAAGGCTGAACCTCAGATGTCAGTGTCTCTCATGTATCATATGCAAGTTCTTTCACTGGCACAGAGTCTGATGTAAAGGTAGCATAAACTGAAATAATATTATTATTATTCATGGTACAAATGACCAAAGCATTCTTATATAAATGTCTCTAAGCAGCACTAAAGAAAATAAAGATTGTTTCCCAATCCAAACAATCAAAAAAAACCCCAAACCAAAAAAAAACTGTGGTTTTATGATCAGCTAAAAGTGATAAAATAAGTCAAAATAAAGATGCCTTCTCAGCTGCTCTGGCCAGGCAGGCATTCTCACCCCATCCCTCACTAGGGTGCCTGTGCTGATGCAGACAYGTGATGAGTCAGAGCAGCTCTGTGGTCTGGCAGAAAAAAATAAAGAGCATCCTTTCCCGTCCACCATAGGGAGTTCTCAGTTGGGTCAGTGTGTGGAGACAAGATAGGAAGTGGCAGAAGAGTCTTAAATCAGCTTAAACCAACCATGAAATCACACCCTATGGAGTGTCTGCACCCTTAACAAAGAATGTGGAGGTCTGAGCCAGGATGCTTCTTGCTGAGATTCATGAATACAGAGCCCTGTTCTGCCACTTCTGCTCTTGTCTCCACTCAGTGACCATCTGAAAACTCCCCATGGGGAATGTGACCCTGTAGCCTTTTGGCAAGGAAAAGGAAGAAGGGAAGCATGCCATGAATTCAAGGTATGCAGATCTCATTAAAGCTGTCTGAAGTAGTTGCATTGTTGTTAACACCTTAAAGAGCACTAAATGTTCACAATTAAAATTCACATTTCAGCAAGTAKTATCTGCTATGCTAGGCAAGATACAAGAGAATATAATGGATATATCCTGGATTCCAACTTTTTTGAAGTAAAGAAAGCAATAAACTAACGGGAACAATAGGACACAATTAAATTATGAATCAATAAATGGCATGTTAACATTTAATGTGAAAAGCATTTACAGTCTGTTTGTCTGAAGCAATTTGCTTATATGATTGAGATCTACAGAAGTCAGTGTGCATTTGGTTTGACTATTTTGAATCAATGTAAAAGGTTGRCACACAGTAGGGTAATCTTAAATATCTTTTCTACAGCTGGCTAGATCTTTAATTGTGAATGTTAGACATTGCTGAAACAATAGGAAAAAAATCTCAAAAATTTGATGGTGTAGCCTAATACAATACTGTATAAGCCATTATCTTTGTGGGCCACACTATTCCCAGCTGTAAACAGCTAGAAAAAAAGGCCTGTGTGATTTTGTGTGTCCCTTGCTGAAATGAGCTGTCAAACACACATCAGAGGACAGGAGATGTTAAAGACCACTGTGCTTCAAATGTCAAAGAAATTCAATCTTTGCTACAGTTTGAAACCATCTGTTGACATCCAAGTAGGATACTGCATGTCAAATAAGTTAGAGTTCTACTTTGTAGATTAAGACTTTGATCTTTGTTCTGCCCTCACTTACTCTTGTGAATCTTGAGTTAAGTTTAATTTAAATGAGATCCACTACACATTGCACTTGGTCAACCTGAAGTCAAGAACATCCCTTTGGGTATTTCTTCAGATGAATGGAGAAAAATAAAACAAAACTGAATTTACACATGCATGTTTATATTGCACAWACTATCCTTATTCAAAAATAAAACCTTAAGAAAAATATGTTAAAGTAAGTTGAGGGGCAACTCTGGACAATACTATCTAACAATAAATACTGAACAAAACTTTTTTTTGGGAAAAAGAAAATCTATTGTTACCTACAGTTTGCGATAGACAAATATCTACAATTTGACCATAGCAAAAAATCCTTAGATTGTGATTAATATGCATAAGAATACCAAACAGGGAAGCGGTTCCATAAATGTCAATGTTAAATTGAGAAGCTATGTACCACTAAGTATTAAAATATGTGCAAAATATGAAGAAGTTTATGCACACAGATGTCAAGGTCAGACTACAGCAAGTACAATATCTAATTGCTAAGTTATGTACCTGGTGCCAACAAACTGGCATACATATTTGAATTTATCCATAGGAGAAGTAGCTACTGACCTTAAATGTGACTGTATAGCATTGTGCTGAGAATTCCAAAGCAACCACAACATTATAAAATGCAAAAAGTAAAAAAAAAAAAAAAAAAAAACAAAACCCAAACCACCTTCCATAGTTCTCTCTTTTGAGTTACTTACAAAACTTAACTACTAGATTAGTTTGGTGGAATGTTTTTGTTGTGTAAAAGTGTAGAATTTCACAGCCATATGGATCCAGTATAAATCCTTATTCTYTTAGAATCCAATACATTTCACTTGGAAACCTGCAACCTGCAACTCATCACAGTAATTAGAACAAAGTTCATACCTAGAGTTTAATATCTTTCATTAGAACAACAACTAGGATAGCATATATATTTATATATATATACATCAGTCACATATGCCTTTGGGTCTTAGGAAAATAATGTATTTTCATGGTCTTGAAGGAGACCTTGCCTTCCTGAAAGCTTATCTACTTC
Organism: Eudromia elegans; assembly: GCA_003342815.1. Taxonomy (NCBI): domain Eukaryota; kingdom Metazoa; phylum Chordata; class Aves; order Tinamiformes; family Tinamidae; genus Eudromia; species Eudromia elegans. The sequence continues at coordinate 471,379 of PTEX01000318.1, forward strand.
TAGCAGCCATACTGGTAGGCAGTATAAAGATATCACTTTTAACTGCGATCTCTGGCCTGTATCCTTACATCTCACAAGCTACACTGCCATTGTAGTGTGTAAAAGAGAGATAAATAACAACCATGGCAAAGTTATCCACATAGAGGAATGTACTTGAGCTGCCATCAAAAGTTTAAAAATGCTTTTTAGCCATTTTCAGTGGAACAGCTCGCCATCTTGAAGTCCATTACAGAAAAAAAATGGGGAACGCTAGTCCCAGTTCAGGAAGATGTGCTTAAGTTCTATCCTGACTCGTTGAATGACTTAAAGAAGAGGTTTAGTTTCTGTGGTCTTAAAAATGCCATTCTAGCCTTATAAATATTAGCCTGTAATAATACTAAAACCAGCCTAACCAAATAATGTCTATATTACTGTGATTTTAAGTTAGTACAAAGAAAATCCTCATAGTATTGTTTGCTGTGGGACCCATTATTATCTCTGTTGCAGTGAGACAAGTAATGCAATATACTAATTATTCACATGCCATGGGATTCCTGCAGCTCATAAGGCATCTGTCACCACTAAACTAAGAAGCAATATTAACCTCCTAATTGGTCCTAGAAAGTATAGTAGTTTTTTCACACATATTGCATATAATGCCAAATAGGGTACCAATTTGTGCTGTGCTACATATATCTGTTTTTGCTTTAGTCATAGGAATTTGAAATATATGCTTTCTACATAAGAAAAAAGTTGTGCAGAGACACACACAGATACACTATTTTACATAAGAATAATTCACAGCCCAGGGATTAAAATAATAGCTTTTGATACTGGTGTCCAGGACTGAATCCTGAGAAAAAGCAGTCACCAAGATAATCGAGAAATTCTGTTATTGACCCAAGAAACATAAATAAATAAAAAAGAGAAGAGAAGAGAAAAGAAGAAAACTGTTACAGTGTTTTCTCTGAAGGATTCTGTTTAGAATCCTTTCTAGCTGTCCTTTCTCCAAATTGCTTATTGCTGACCACAATTAACATGTATATAACCATTTTTCACATCCAAAATTTTAAAACTGTGCAGACAATTGTAAAGTTGGATGACAATTGTGCACAAAATTTATGTTGCTAACATCTGCTTATTTCAATATTACTCATTGTAAGCATTATATTGCTCTGTTGAGAACTTCTACAAGAGCCAACAGTACGTATGCATTTAGAGCAAACTTTTCAAATTAGAATATATATTCAATTAGAATATATCTTATATAACAGCTAGTGCCACTCCATAATGAAATATGATCTGGCATTGTTGCATCTAGAGCTGCCAAGGTCATGACTCTGTCCCCACTTAGCATTGCTAAGTTACGGGTAATACTCCTTTTATATGGTGTTGGAATATCCAATTCATCCTAAAATTAGTAAGGCTGTTTATTGAATTTTTGATGGTAAGAAGTGTAAAACAAATTCTGTACGGTGTGCTTCTGTGTTGTGTGTTCTTCCATGTAGAGGGAGAACACCATGATGAATCATGGCCAGACATCAGCAACAAAGAAGAGGATACTGCTGCCAGTATTGTCCCAGGATAAAGTGTTTTTAGAAGGTAATGACCCGCATTTTACAAATATCTTATTAATCAATCTTATCTATCAAATATCTTAGAAGCTTCCCAGATCAATTGARTTAATGCAACTGTAGTTGTTATACTAGATCACTTACATCTGGCCTTTTCCCTTCTTTATCGGGGAATCATTTAAGTGCTGGCTTAAAAATAAAAAAGTTCTATATTCTGAAGGCTTCATTTTTTTCTTCAATATGGTCTCATCTACTTTTGCCAAAAGAGCTAACAAGTTATAAAAAGAGAGTTCTCTTAGGTCTGTGCATCCCTGAAACCAATTCTTCTACTCTGACATTCACTTAAAAGACCAGTTGAGGTGAATGTTATATGTGCCTTTAGGTAGAATAGTTCCTGCACAGATTTTTCAGTTGTGGATACACTGGGGAGAGAGGAAGATATATAGCTCCAAACACATACCATGGAATCCAATAATGTAGCGCTCCCAAAGCAAACACTAGCACTCAAGAAGATGAATTGAATTTTGAGGAAGATGCTCTCTGGTGTATTTTGTAACCAAAAAAAAAAAAAAAAAAAAAAAAAAAAAAAAAAAAAAAAAAAAAAAAAAAAAAAAAAAAAAGATCCTGTTTCTAGAGATTTAAATTATTTTTGCTTTCCCCACAACATGTACCCCACAGTTTGAAGAAATATAGCGAGCAAGAACGAAATATCATAGTAGATTTTTTTTTTTCCAACATTTTACTATTCAGAAGGAGATGCTTTTAAAACTTCTATTTCTCAAAAATATTTTTTTTGTCCACTAAAGACTGAATATTTTTACCTGCAAATCCTATGGACACTTCCATCTAGCTAACTCTGTAACTTTGTCAGAAAAATCACACAGATTTTGTGGCATTAAAGGATTTCTCACAACTACCTCATGTATTTAGATATGCATGTATTATTTACTTTTATAAAGCCATCATAAAATAGAGAACGCCTTTTCATATTCCATACAACTGACCATAAAGAAACTAAAACATGGAATGTGAGTGTAAAGCTGCAATGGGCTTCAGTCTCGGCTTCAGAAAGATTTTCTAAGTGACAGCATTCCATGAAAAATGTTTCCAACACACCAAAATAGATAAGCAGCAGAAAAAAAAATTGTTTTTGTGAGATTGTACTGGATGGCTAACCTACTTAGAAGAACTACATTGGCTTCCAAGAAAAAGAAAAAGACAGCTCAGCAGTGTGGTATATTTGATACCTAACAGAGAGTGAGTCATCAAATAATTAATGCTAGTTAAAGTGTGGTTCCTTTTCACATACATTGTAGGAAGGAAAAGAACCTATTTAATATGAATTTTGAAGTTTCTTCCTTATTATTCCTAAAACTTGTGGCCGTTTGGATAGGAAACATACCATATTATGAGTTCCAATAGAGAGAGAGAAGAACTTTTAAAGGCTTTGTATTAGAAATATAGATTGAAATGATAATAGATTTATATTGATGAAATAAGAGAAGGGAAAATATCATGGAAGGTAACTCTTTTGAGGGGGCAGAGAGGGATGAGAGGATAGCTCTTCTAGGTAGAGAACTAGAAAATGTTCTTATGTGTATTTCCTCTGCAAAGGAATGTCTCTGTTTTGAGAGTATTCAATATTTTTATTAGTAGCTCATTGAAAGTTCTGAATCGCATTCACCTTTTATTGATTCATACCCTTCCCCAGGGAAATTMTCAGCAATGAGAGGATCTGATTGAAAATATAATTTGCTGGAGAGAGTTGAGAAATATGAGTAGAGAATAGGTGGGGAAAGAAGCAGAAGTAACAGAGCAAAACAGAGAAAATGGAAATGAAACTTTACTAGAGAAGAGGGGAAAGGAAAGCAGTTTGAAAGGAAAGTGGTTTGAGGGACTAGCAAGGAGAAAATATTGCTTACATTTATTTTTAAACTGGTAGTGTTGATCAGAAAGAGTGATTTCTTTTACTTTATTTTATAAAAATTGCACATACTTGTAGTGTACATAAGAATCTGTAATTCCATTTGGGACTACTTGTGACATTAACAAATCACTTGAGCTATGTTATTGAGGTTTATTATTATGTCACCAGTGTCCTCGGGGAAATTACTTATACTGTATGTGCAGTTTTGTGTACATAATTCTTTATACTTATCAAATTATATGGCACTCTATAGTACACTTCATAACTTAAAGTCATACATTAAGGATAGTAGGCACATACGCTGTTTTAAGAAAATGTTCATAGTGAGTTGCAGAGTTTCATATTATCATCCATTAAAGAGTTTTAGTATGTTTTGTAAGTCATTTTATGATAAGATAATGTAAGAATATTACTATATCTAGCAATTATTTTTGTAATAAGTATTTATAATGCAACTGTGAATGAACTTTAATTTATAATATCTTAATGGCTTTAAAGAGAGTTTATGTTGGTATGTCTGAGCACAATATGATATCCCAGTTGGGGTCACCAATAGTGCGTGTTTATTTTAAAAATGCAGGAGAACCATAATAAAATTTCTAGTCTTTTTTTTTTATTTATTTTTCTTTTTTTTTCTATAAATCAGATAATTCATAGAAGTCATCATTTCTGAAGTAAGAGTCCTGGTTAGGAGGAGACCTCAGAATTTATGTGACATATTTTATTAGAAGGCTCAGACATAATGAGTGAGATTATTTTACTCTAAAATAAGTGTATTTATGGATGATTAAGTCATCCAAACTTTCCTACAGTCTTATGGGAGAAACASATAATTCTTGGGTACAGTTCATTTTATTATGAAATAAACATCTAAAATAGGGCCTGTGAYCTCAGGGACATGAAAATGAATTAAGATTAAATGATCACTTTTTTGTGATAGAATTAAATAGGCAGACAGATGCTAAATACATGTTATATATGACATTCTTTTTGAATAATAATAATAATTGAAAATGCATGCAGGATAGATTTGTTCATAGCAAAGGATCGAAAATCTCTAGTTCCAACTAAATAAGGGTTAACCTCTCAAAGCATTATTTTCACAATATCACAGAAGTTACTTGTTTATCCTGGAATATATCTTATCTTTCAAAACTATTTTTAAAATATGCAAATTAAGCAATGCTTGAGAAAACAAGAGCTATCTTCAAGATTAAAGAGGATGAATTTCATCGTTCTCCATGTTATTTACACCAATTACTTATTTATTTTGTTATGCCCAGGATTACAATAACAGATCTTTAGCAGAGTTGAAACTGAATGAAAAAATCTGACAAACACCTATTACTAGGCAAACAAGCATCTCTGTGTAATCCAAATGATCTTATTTACAGGCAGGCAGTGGTGTTGCCTTCCCACTGGGAGAGTTTGTGATAAAACTGGTCCTGGCCATGGAGGAGGAAACTGTCTTTGAACACATTCTTCCTTCTTCCTCCAGTTGGTCCTGTCTCAGTCTTTTCAGAAGGGACTGTGATCAGAATTATGAGCTGCTGTAGTTCTGTCTTGCCTCTGAAACAGTTTTTTAMCACCTCCATCTGGTTCTTATCACATAATATGTCCAGGCATAGGTCAAGTATCTACTTCTCTATAGGAGTTTGTACATATATCACACTTGAAGTCACCAGGGCTCATTAGGCTGCATTGTTTAGTGTTTTTAAAGTGGCTGACATGGAAAAGAGCTGTATCTCAATCCCTAGAGATATGTTTTCTAGCATATACTGAAAGTCTGTGTTTTCTGGCATGTTGGATGACAGTACTACCCCTTTCATGCATGTAATCTTTGTATTACTGTGACTCAGAGAAGAAAAAAAATTGTAGAGTCTCATCCTTTCTGCTCAGAAGGAGGGCTTTCTGGGGCAAACAAGTTTTAAAAATTCACTTGGCTTGGTCTCTAATGATTTATTCCAGAATAATGTCTAGAAGTAAGCTAAACATGCATGCTGGTCCAAAGATGCAGTGAACAGAAAAGGAATTGAGTATGTAAGTGTGTAGGACCCTAGAGGATTGGATCTGAAATCYTTTGTGTTCCTGCCATGGTTACAGCACCTTTACTGTTTATCCTCACTCTTGTGCTGCCATGAAATATGTGCTATTTTTCATTGCAATGTTATCCAACAAACACAGACTTCAAGAAGGAACACAGACTACACAAAAATGAAAACATTTTGAAGAATGTTATGTTTTAGAAAATTACTGACAGARTTCAAATCCTATTTAATCTTTTGATTCCACACTTAATTCTCTTTTCATCCCCTTTGCTTATAAATTAGTGCAGTGAGGAGAATGCTGATCTCTGATGTCTACAGAGAAGAATAGTGCGAGAGTGGAAAAGGTTGGCAGGAATTAGCTTGTATGACTCTCCTCCTTAGGGAAAGAAATAGACAGTCTGGGGGATCAAAATCAGAAAATGTTTCTTAAATTATTTTTAAGAATGTTATGATTCCCATATATTTTTTTAGTATTATTATTTTTAAGGACTGTGTTGTCATTAGTCACTGCAGTATCTGTTCTTAATGACATAAATGTACTTATGTGCAGCTCTGATATCATGACAGAAAATTTAAGCAATGTATAGCTGTCTCCAATGTACTAACTACATCTCAGTACTGCATTTAAACAATAATGACTTAGAATCATTTCTTTTTTCAAAACACTGATTTATTTAAAATTTGCATTCAGTGCAGCTGTTATTGCATGAAGTCTAAATATATATTCTCACAGTTCTGTTGCTCTAAATTAACAAATTAAAATGTGAAAAGTTTTAATTTTTGGCTAAACATTATTGAACCACGCATTACCAAGTTAGTGGTAATTTTTGTACTCAAAGCAGTTTATCAAGCAGTTGCTGAAGAATATAGTAGCTCAAATGCTTTCATATCATCCTGCTGTTTTTCCTCCTTTCTTTTGCTTTATAAAGCTRTTTGTTTTCTTTGGTATTTGCATGATATTACTGAGATAATGCCATGTTTCTAGAGATAAAACATAGTAATGCATACAGTCAGAATGCAACAAGACTTTTATTATCTAATTTAGGTTGTAAAAGCCTGTTTCTGTGGATAAATATGTATCCCCCTCTGTGCTAAAGACCAAGGTCACATCAACTGATAGAATAATTAGCTATCACAGCAGAACCTAACAAAAAGTAAAACATTCAAACTGAAAATATAATTAACTTAAACATAATAAACTTGTTCTGTGAATGTAGGTGTACATTAACATTTCAAAAATTACAGATCCAATAAAAATATAACAAATGCCATCCTCAAATGCAACAGTGCTCCCTGCTTTATTTGATAATTATATTTCAGCTACTGAGAATAAAAACATATTCTTGGAGGAAAACAATGATTTCCAGCTGACTCTAATGCATTTTAATTTTTCAGAATTTGTTCATTTCAAATGTGGGATAGCAATGGTTTTGCTACCTTCACTGAAATAGAATACAGCTATAAAGCTCAGACATTTTTTAGTAGATCAGCATTTTTGCTTTTTCTAACGCTGTAAAAGAAGAATTAAATTATACTCTCAACATGAAATACCACTGAGGATAACAGAACCAGACCTGAATTTGTTACCTRTTATAAATTTAAGATATTCAGTGTCTCTAGTGACTACCAAACCTGAGGCTACAGCCAAACCAAATTCCAGGTTAAAAAAAAAAAAAGTTTTGCTTTTAAAATTTTCTCCTCTATGCAGGTTGTGTAGTGACAATTTTATGAGAGTTAAATAAAGAATATTCAGAATAGGCTTTGACTGTGCAGGCAAATCATTACTTCTCTCAAATCATTTATATATAGTACGCTATTTTTACATTGTAAGACATGGATCTCAAAATAAGCCTCAGAAAATGAAAATAAATCAAGCAAAACACTCATTCACCTTCCAGGTATGTAATTAATTTCAAAAATAATATGTTAAAATTGCATACTATTTTTAGGCATCTATCTACTATAAGTAAAACAAACAAATAAACATTTTAATTTCCCAATAATCTACTTAAAATGACATCTGTGACTTCTTTTATTTTTAGATTTCAAAGGAATGCCATGTTGATTTTTTTTTTTCTGTAAATGGCAGCAATCCTTTACAGCATAGATGCAATGGAGGAGGGATGATTATTGAGATAATTTGTCACTTCCTGTGCCATGAGTAGCTCACATTTTTAGCATGGCACACACATTCTTGCTCATGCTACATGCAGCTCTCCATTCAAAATAGCATCCATTCACATGAGGAACACTTTGATTAGGAAAAAGATGTATTCTCCTAGCCCACTTCACCACAGCCACTGAACTGTGGATTTCTTCATAGATAATCTTTCTGTATACAGGTCCATATACTGCTTCTGGTCCAATACTTTGAATCTAAGGAGAATGAATATTATAGAGCTATTTCAATATATGGCTATTTTTTTCACAGTCAGTACAAATCTAGAAACTTAATTAAGCTATGATAATCCAATATAGAAATATTCCAAGAGCAGTAAAGAGACATTTGAAACTGTAAAAAAATAGACATYACTTATAAAATATCATTATTAAATAAGTAGCATTACAACAAGAGTTCTCAAGTCAGACATCTGCAGCCCACAAATTTTCTTAACAATCTTCTGTAATAGGAGTGACTGGTTGTCCACTTTTTAGGGTGGAGTGGTTGCACTACTTGTTTGGGGGGAATATTACAGACTGTTTTAAAATGTCATATAATGAATGCATATGGTTATAGCATCTACAACTGAGACTACACCTTTGTGCTCTTAGGATATGGAACTGCTCAGGAAGATTATTGCTGGTGACAGTTATATATGCCCCCCTTCTTTCCTCTTAACCCTTCCCCAAAAGAGAGATTATTTTAACAAATTCTTCTCCCATTCCAAATATATTCTGGAGCAATAGTGTGAAGAAACTCCACTGATATTAGCTCCCAGTATTATTTATTTTGAGTTAGTACAATGAGTTACAATGAGTTAGTAATTTTATGAAATATAGCTATTATTTCTAGTAGCATGCAACTTGCTTTCCTGTGTGCARAAAGCAAATTAATAGGCATAATTTAAGAGTCAGAGCTTTCTCAGGCCTTTCTTAGACTCTTTGGGCACTAAAACTATTTGTCCAACCACTTTGCTCATAAGAAATGCTAATGCTTACAGCTTAGGCTAAGCATCTCTGATACCAGACAGCCTTTCTCATCAGGAGCAGGCTCACTGTGTGCAGCACTGAGCAGGAACAGCAGGAATTGTCAATATTATTGAAAGCTGCCCATGACAGAAATAGTAGAAAATGTACAGACACMACATTTCTCACCACCCTAAAATGACTTCCTAATGCATTGGAACAAGCAAAGAACATATGAATCTATACAAAGTACCCCATCTCTAGACCAAATTGGAACAGTGAGATGAAAAGAACAGGGACTCATATCCTTCTTTTTGAATAACCTCAGCAAACAGGAAATTATATAAAACCTACAGTGCTRCTTTCAGTGTATCTTGGAGAAATTATTCTTCAGTAAAACACAGATAAAAAATTACTTTTCCTTTTAGGAATACCGTATTTCACTTAGCCAACTGTGATCAAAAGATATTTTTTATTGGGGGAACGGAGTGGTGAGACCTTAGGAAAATCAGTTGAAGATTTAATTGGGAGAAAACACTGACATCAAGAGTATTTAGAGTACCATTGCAATATCCAGAATATATAGAGTAGCTTCTGAGTTTGTCTCAGGAGAAATTTTTTAAGACCCTCCACTTAAAACTCTTGCAACAGGAAGAAGAAAAGTTGACATTGATCATAACAGCGCTTTTCTGTTTTTACAGTGAGATTTACTTGTATTTACTTGTACATATGTAGTTGTAGCATGCTTCTTTGATTATGTTATGTTTTGTGCTTTGTCATGTCTTTAAAGACGTAATTTGTCACAGGGAAAAAAAAAAAAAGGACATCTTGACCATGAGCATGTGTATTTCCTTGCTCATTGCAAGGTGAACACTCTTTAGCGTATTCCAAGTTCAGTAAGAATCTCGTGAATGTATCACAATTTCTTTAAATATCTTTGTAACGATTTAGTCTCGTCTAATCCTTGGAAGGGACAGAGAGAGATAAAGACCACGTTCTGGTTTCAGTTGACCTATTGTAACACGGTAATTTAAATATGGTTGTCAGTAGTGAACAACACAACCTAATTACCCAAATACTAGGAATACTGTCCCACAGCAAGCAATCTCCTGTTGTGAAGTGTGATGATTACTGATAAAAACTGGAAATGCTTTTAGCCTTTTAAGATGAACACACTGACCAGCATAATGAAAAATAAATGGAAAATGTAAATGGATGTAAATTGATCTAAATTTATTTTAGCTGTGTTTCAACTATTGTTTTATATCATATAAGGGAAATTCTGCAAGTTTGTAAAACATCTAAAGTACAAACTGTTTATGTCACCATATAAGTGATATGGGAAGCATAATCTTAGCTATATTAAATGACTTTATAAAATGATATATTTTGTGGATAAGTATATCAATCCTGGTGGTAGTCAACAAAGCATGTTTTTGTATTATTTCAAAGGATACAGAGGATGTCTGAGAATGAATAAATAATAAGATGTTGTCATTCTCAATCTTATCATCTGTAGTCCTGTTTTGTTTGTACTGAATTTATAAATATAATTTCTTCTGCATACAATCATTTCACAGCATGCTCTTGAGATTGCAGAAGCTCATATCAGTGTGTCAAAAACCTCGTGTAATGCCTCACAAGCTGGAGGCWTCTTGTGCAGGTAGTCTCAGGCTTTCATTTTCTTCTGTCTGTGATAAGCAAAACCCCAAGCTGAAAGTGCCTTAGCCGTGTGATAAGTCAAAACGTCATTACAGCAAGGAAGATTAGAGTTGAGCTACCTTCCCTGCTGACATAGCTTTGAGTTCAGATTTCTCTGTGGCTGATCAGCTTCACACTGAACACACAAGGAAAGAAAACTCAACACATGCACACACACACCACCTGCCAAGCCCTTGCACACAGTCTTAAATATAAAGTTACTGTAAAAGTTATCACTAGCACTTTGAGAGCCACCTTAAACAGTTTGGATCCTGAATGCATGCAAACATGAAAATGAGCATTATTTTTTCCCCTCAAGCAGTCTATTTTCTTTCACCAGTACATACTGGGAACAATTCCTCATGCAAATTATTAAAATTAAATGATTCTCTGTTCAATTTCAGGCACTTTGGGACACATTCCTCTGAATSAGCAGATGCATGTGTCTGAGTTTATCATGTGAGGCTCCCTTTAGAGTCAATGGAGAGATTGGCATCTTAGGATAATGTGAATTATGCCTTAAAATTACCTGTCCAACAATGGACAATTTTTTGCACATTGAAGTGCCTATATCTTTCCACTGAGTATAAAGGGAATCTAGAAGGGCCAATAAAACACTGTAGAATTTTAGTACAGTTTGACTAAYTATTAGATATTTCTTATCAGATATTTACTTTAGGATGGGATAAACACCTCCCTGGGTACCTATGAATATGATAATTAGATTTCAGTTCACCTTCCTATTCATAGGTATCCTGGATCATTTTCATACACCAAAATATCTACAACACCTGCATTGGGCTGACAGATATGACAGGAGGGCTATGGGAGACTTCTGCCCCTTTGGAGGGACCACTAGATGGCAAGTGGGATWCTGTAGGATAATCTAGAGGGTCTCCTTTGAGCAACTAAATCTAGTAACAATTCAGCACTGGCTATGTTAGGACTTTAGATACCTTTCTCCCATAGAGGCATATATTTTTAGGTGTGCAAATTAAATACTATCAGCAATTGAATCTCACCTTAAAGTTAGATTGGATGAATCCTATTATCACAGATGAATAAAAAGCAGATATGAGAGAGAACTATTAAAAAATTGTAACCAATCTGGTAATCTAATTTATTTCTTTTATTTGTATTTCTAAGCCATGTATTGGAGTATGCGTGTTGTACATGTCTCTCAGAAAGAGCAGCGATCCTATGAGGATAAATTCAAGGTTAAAGGAAGAGTTATAATTGCATTCCAGACAGGTAAAAAAAGAGTTATTGGGTGGCATACCAGCTTAGTTCAAAGAAAGAAGAAACAGGTAATTTCATGCTAAACACTAATCTGACAGGCATGTATGCCTGGGTCTTGTTAGAAAAGAAAAAAAAAAAAGTCCAGCTAAACTTAGTCAGGACTAATAAGAAACCTTACTTATCTGGGGAATTCTGGAGTATATGAACACTTACTGAGACCCTGCTTGACCACGCAGCTTGGCAGGATCTATGGATATTAGAACAGAGCACAAGATAAAAGGACCAAAACCATGGACTATGATTTGAATTGATGTTTTTTCCCCTGTTTCTTAAAATAAATTGCATTTATTTTATRCTAAGAAACTAGTCTGTTCAAATCAGGCCCCCTTTCAACAAAACATACTCAAATTTCAGAGGATTAGTAGATGACTAGGAAAGCCAAAGAAGATATTTTGACCTTTGTTCTATTCTGCTGTGTCGGAGTGAGAGGCGCCGGGATAAATGACGGAATCTCAATGTGAGTATGGTCATTCTCCACTTTATTACAAAGCGCAGCGGTTTATATACTTTTACAGGCCACACGCGCACTAACATAATGATTGGCTAAAAGCACACATCTCTCTCATCAGATTGGCTAAAAGCACACATCTTTCTCATCAAACTGCAGGTACTCTGGCTCTTATCTTGTTGAGCTTTCTCTGTCCCACAGTKGAAGTTGGTTCCTACTCCTCCGCTTGCTCCACAGTTCTTATTTTTTCCTTCTCTGCTCTGAGTGTCCTTGCAGCCTCAGCACTCCCAGGTCCTGGCTGCTCCATTCTCAGGGTCGTTATCTCTTTGTTCTCAGAGGCCTTGTAGCRCAGCGGAATCATCACGGCCTGCAGTCATGTCAAGACAGCCTGCACTTATGCTAAGAGCAGAGTGAGTTTTGATAGGCCACAAATCCATATTCTTCTAACAGTATTACCACACTGCTGAATCAGTTTCCATGCTTAGAAATGTTATTTGAAAGAGATGAATATAGATACATTAACTGGACATGAAAAGATCATCACTAAGATTCAGCCAAAAATTAATAATGATAATGTCCACAGGACGAAACATATTTTTCCTCAAAAATGTGATAATCTATGACCTCACTCTGCAAACTGTTATAGTTAACTTCATGCATAAATGACTCCAAAGAGCTTTTGTAAGGATGAAAAGGCAAAGTTAGACCATACATGAAAACAAAAAATTAAGACCTAACAGAAGCTTGAGTATGAACAAGTAATAAATAATAAATAGAAGGGGAGGACAAGAAGAACTGAAATATTTTGAGTCCTCTTCTTACTCTGTCTTCCATCAGAGGTAGATAGTTGCTTGCCACCTGAGATGTGATTTAACAGGTTAATATGGGTCATGCCTCAGCTAACTCGTAGTTTAAAAAGGTATCAGCTCATGAAGGCATGGAATCACTGCAAATCTTAATTCTGCAAATAGGCAGGACATGGTTACTGAATCACTTCTTTTCAAAATATTGCTATAGCCTGCTGTACAAGAAGGGGAGTGATAAACAAGTGGAGTCTGTGTGTACGTGACATGGCCATAAGCTGAGGAGGAAGTATGTTACAGTTAGGTCAGCATGCCCTAACGTAGTCTGGGCAGTCCCCATTACCTATCTCCTTTGTAATCTTCCACATCCTATTCTTTACCTCTGCTAATACAGGTATAATCTATAGAAATTCAGTAGTGAGTCTCAGGTAAAACAATCTGAAGATTGTTTTAGAAAGGAGAGAGGCCTGCAGGGAGCCACATGCTTTTAAAGCCCCTCTTTGTGTGAGTGACACTAAATAGTCAGCTGACGGTCACCCTCTTCCAGGTGTCCTGCTGCTGAGTGAGACTGTGTTCTGTAATTTATCTTTTGTGCTTTGTCTAGTCTCATTCATAACATTTCTCAAGGGAGGGAGGAAGGAAGGAAGGAAGGGAGGAAGGAAGGAAGGGAGGAAGGAAGGAAGGGAGGAAGGGAGGAAGGGAGG